>SNQJ01S0077313.1:0-36501 GCA_010110895.2 Picea sitchensis | reverse complement strand
TTGCCATTAATTCTCTTATTTCCTTTTTATGGTTAAAGTTAAAAGTGTGTTTTAGATTATTTGAATCATTATACAAATATGCACATGTGTCCACTTATGTCTTGAACACAAGGAATCTTGTTGACCTAAACTTTTATAAATATTGTCTAGTATTTCCAGGTCATCATAGGTCATGCTTTCAACCATTGGATGAAAAGGAAAGCGAATTGAAGGGTATTTTTAAGATGATATATTAAACAAAGGTTCGAATCTTAACATAAAATATGCTCTTCATGACCAACGACATGATGGGAGCATATTCACATGAACCTCGTGAAGTAATAGGTAGTTGTATCAATTTATCAAAGATCTGATCCCTCATCAATGCTCATCCGTGCAAATACATGCAGGAACCCACAACCATAGGATGGATTCAGTGCTCCAATTGGTTTACGGTTATGCTCTTTGATAAATGTTGGACCGATTATGTTGTAGGAGCCAATAAGAAGAATATTATCATATTATTTAGTTTTGTTTGTTTGGAACTGGTAGCATAATTTGACGGGCATGTTGCCCCATTCCTGGAGCAAGCAGGCCCCCTTTCATGTATATATGTGTGATCACTCCATGAGAGTGATAGTTAGATTTTAAAACCTAAACTGGACACACTTGATCGGTTAAAATTTGTTTTCATCAGACTTAATAGATCATTGGTTTATTTGTGGAGTTCTCTCATAATTATGTTTTAGTGACCCTATGAATTCAAGCACAGGTCAAGCCTTGAGGTGGGCCCACTCGAGATAAGGCATTGTGTTATTTTTCTTTTTTTGTGTGTATTTAGTTTTAGCATGTTGGTTCTTAGTTTAATTTCTGCTATTATTTAGTTATTTAGCTATGTACACTTTCAATTTATTGTGTTTCATTTTAGTGCTCTGCCTCATCTTGGTTACTAGTAGATTATGCTACCGAATGATGATGCTACAAAATTAAGGTGTTGGAGAGCTAGGATTTCGTAGGATCACTTTGTTCTCTATTAATACTTAAGTATGCTAAGAAAAATGTTAATTTGTGGACATGATCTCCAATGGTTGTAACATTTGAGGTGCCATTAACTGAGTAAGAATTGGGAATGTTATCGGTCCTCTCATTGTAAATTTCTACTTCAGTATTATAATAGAGTTCAGCATTATCTTTCATTTGCAGTGTGTGTGAAATATATATTAGATGGTATAATTAGATTTGTTTTCCCATGCTACTTTATTTTATGTGTGTTATGGAATCACTATGTTCTTGGTCCCACCTGGTGAACAAAGAGAAATAGTGAGATTACAAGGCTAGTTCTCAGTAATCTGACTATACTGAGTGCCACCAACTAGGTTGGGGATCAAGGAGATTGGTTGAAGAAATCTCGATGGATGTCGATGTTCAAATTTTACTTGTTGTAGCTATAATCACTTGGTGATATAATATGTGATATCTTTCTTCATTCTAGGCGAGTAATAAAAATTTCTTATTATTGTTACCATTTTATAGTAACCTGGATGACTCACGTAAGGCCTCTTATGGAACTCGTCCATTATAATTAACTTTCTTAGTTCAGTTACATCGAGTATGTACAATATGTTGTTGTACATTAGAAACTCATCCTCAATGAGTTGATATTATTTCCAGCTCGGTCCCCTTGGCTCTTTCCCTAAATTGACCTTTATTATCTTGAAATGTTCATCGTGATGTAGGGAAAATCTGATCGTTTGTTTTATATCATATTCACACACACTAGTCGCTTCCAAGTGTACCATTTGCACAATTTGGTTGAGTGCATCCACCACTTGATTTTCTTCCCCTTTAATATGGTTGATTTCGAAATCAAACTCCCTGATGAGAGCCATTTATCTGTCATGTTTGGAATTTAAACATGGTTGGTCAAATAAATATTTTATCCCACAGTGATTTCTCATTAAGATGAATCTTCTCCCAAGAAATTAATGTCTTCACATATTCAAAGCATCTATAATAGTTGCAAGCTCTAAGTCATGGGTGACATAGCGCTGCTCATGCTCACTTAATTTTCTTGATTCATAGTTGATTACATGTCCCTCTTGCATGAGAACTCCACCAAGTCCTTCTTGGAAAGAATCTATACCAACCAAGAAATATTTATGAGGATCTGAAATCTTCAACATAGGGGCATTACTAGTCAAAAGATAATTCAGTCACTGAAAGTTCGTCTCAAATGTTTTTTACCACACAAGTTTCACCCCTTTCCTTTGTAGTGAAGTGATCAGATGGACGATTTTTGAAAATTCTTGGATAAACCTTCGGTAATATCCAGCCAATCCCATAAATGATCTTACCTATGATACATTTATAGGGGTTGTCCAATCCATGATTTCCTTGATATTTCTAGGTCTACTTCCACTCCATATTCTAATATTTCATGAACCAAATATTGGATCTGCCTCTAGAAGAAATTGCACTTGTTGTATTTAGCCTACAACTAATTCTCTCTCAACACTTGTATCACCAATCTGATATTTTCTTCATGCTCTTCCTTGGTCTTGGAATAAATGAGAATGTCATCAATAAAAAATAGGACAAATATGTCCAAATATTTGCTAAGAACGTTGTTGATTAAACACATAAATGTCGTTGGTGCATTAGTAATCCCGAATGACACCACCATAAACGCATAATGTCCATATCTTGTTCTGAAAGAATTTTTGTGGATATCCTCATCCTTAATCCTAACTTGATGATATACAGACCTCAAGTCTATCTTAGAAAATATTGTAGCTCCTCTCAGCTGATCAAAGAGATCATTGATCCTAGGAAATGGATACTTGTTCTTAATGGTCATTTTACTCGATTTCCTATAATCAACGCATAGTTTGGGGCTACCATATTTATTTTTAACAAATAATGTTGGTGCTCCCCATGGGGACACACTGGGCCTGAGGTACCCCTTATCCAACATCTCTTTTAATTGTATTTTCAGCTCCACCAACTTGGGTGTTCTCATCCTATAGGTAACCTTAGAAGTAGGTGTTTCTCTCAGTAAAATATCTATGGAAAAATCAATATCCCTTTTAGGGGGGAGTCCTAGTATCTCCTCTAGAAACACATCCTTAAACTCACATAAAACTGGGTGATCTTCCTTTTTCAAATTGTTACTTTATGTTGAATTTAGCACCTGTATATCATATAAAGGGAATCCCTTTCTATTATATTTCTTGAGTTGTAAGGCTGATATATATCTCACCGATATGGGATTTTGAATACCTTGCAATACTCTATTGATTCCTTCATCATCTTCACATTCTAGAATTTTGTTAAAATAGTCCAATTTCATTGTATGAGTTGTTAACCAATCCATGCCAATTAGAAAATCATATGACCCCAAGGGTAGGATATTCAAGGTTGCTTTTGTATGCAATCCATTCATTTCAAATGGATGGGCTGCAACTTCTTCGATCACCTTTCTCTTGGTTCTTGTGGCTAGTTGAACTAACCATGACTTTGCATGATTCTTTTTCTGTAAGTCACAAGCCTCAACAATTCATGGCGTGATATAAGTTAAGCTAGAACCAGGGTCAGTTAAAATTGAAATAGGTTATTTGGAAATTATACCTTCCATCTCCACCACTAAATCTTTGTGATCTGCTTGTCGATTTTCAATATTGGCATAAATTTGTGGTACATTCCTGGCTACATCATTGACAATGGTAGCCTCCTAAAATTTACAAATTCTTCTATGATCATTCTTTCTATGAGGGAAATCCCTCAACGAATGTTCTTCTCCACAATCCCAACATTTTAATGGTCCTTTCTTTCATTCTTCTTCTTTCTCCTTTGTGGGTTTTGTTGGATTATTCCCACTTTGAGACAAATAATTATGTTGGTGCACACTTCTAGTGGGGTGACTAGATTGAGTGCTCTTTCTCTAGATTTTGAATCGATAGGATCTAAATCCCTTCTTATTAAAATCAGTCTTATCCTTTCTCTTCCAATCCTTAGAAGGCTCATGCCTATGCTTTAACTATTGATAGTAGTACTTGGCCTTTTATATGGTATCACCAAGGGTCTTGGGCTCATCAAAATCAATTTGACCCTAAAAAGATTGTGGCACTCCACTATGAAAATGTTGGATCCTTGCTTTATCATCCTTAATATATGGAACATACCTCAACAATTCCAAGAAACTCCTTACGTATTCATCCATGGTAATTTTCCCTAGCTTGTAATCATGGAATTCCTTATTTTTTCCATCATAATACTTGCCAGACAGGTATGCCTTTCTAAAGTATTTCTCAAATTGTTTCCATCTCAATTTATTCTCATTGATCCTTTTTACCTACTTGAGGTCTTCCCACCAAATGAAATCCCCTCCAACCAAATTAAAGGTGGCCACTTTTTCTTTTACATTTCCTAAGTAATTGTGTACTCGAAAATACTTTTTCATTCCTAGCAGCCATGCCTCTGCTTCTTCACCCTTCTTTACTTCTCCATCAAATGTGGGTGGTTTTTCCTTTTTGAATTCCTCATCTAAGGAGTCTCTAGAATGTTTATTCATTTTCCTCATATAGGCACTCGAACTAGTCTCATTGTCAGATAGTTCTTCAGATGTAGTGGTTTTATTATTGAAGGACTCTGTGGAAGAGTCTCCACTTGATATGTCTTTCTTGTCACTCCCATGCCTTTTAAAAGAAGAATTTTTCCAAAAATTACTATGTGTTGGCCCATGCCTCTAAATATTTGATGGGATTTGCATCTTCTTAAATTGTCTTCCCACATTGTTAGCAGTTGGACCATGTTGCAAGTGATATATTATCTCCGATAAACTTTGCAACAATACTACATTTAACTCTGTATGCTTCTCCTATGCTATAATAAGATTCCCATTGTCTACTTTGTAGCTTTGAAGTTCATCCTAAAGGCTTCTTACAATTTCCACTAAATCTTGAGAGGTTTATATAGCCCTCCTATCATCAAATTCCTCATACCTGAAATGTGAGGTCTCTTCCATTTTGAACTATACCAATATGTTGTTTCTTTATTTTCTTCTCTAACTCATATAAGTGTTGAAACAAGAGGCTATTTTTAGCCAATAACAATTCAAAATTACATACAATTTTCTTGGCCTCATCAAGGCTTCAATTAGCCTGAATAGACCTGAAATCAGGAATCTATTCCTGCTACCAATTACAATCAGAAATTGTTGTTAGTACACATCAGCATGAATAATTGTCAAAGAGGGTAAAAGACATATTTTTTTTGGTATACATGATATTATACATTTGTATGAAAATTGGTGATCCAGGAGGATCTGGAACACTCAAAAATTGATCGCCTCAAATGTTAATGGAAATGACTCCATTGCGTAGAGCTCGACGAGATATTTCCAATGGTGCGTGAATCACCACAAATGGGCGTCATATGAAAAAGTTATGATGTTCTGAAGATTTTGACCAACATGCCAAAAATCAAACATGGAGGGACACGTGGCAGGCCAACAGGATGCCATGTGGCCATCCATATAGTGAGTTGGATGAATCAAAGAATGACACATGTCCTTTCATATAGTTGACGTGGTAGGATGACATCAGCATCCTTACGACAAATCCAAGCTCATAAACTGACACAAAGATAGGTGATGTCAACATGACATCAGCATGTTGATGTGGTAGCACGAGGGGTTGCCACATGTCACCTAGATTCGGTTGATTTGGCACCCAGTTGGACCAGTAATCAGCTACCATGTGGAATCCATAGGGATGATGTGGAAGCCCTGTCAGTATCCCATTAAACATGTTGATGTGGTAGCATGAGGAACTGCCACTTGTCACCCAAATTCGGCCAATTTGGCACCCAATTGGACCTATAATCAATTGTCACATGGAATCCCTATCAGCAGCCCAGTCAACAGACCATACATCATGGAACCAGTCAAGGTGCGCCAAGTGGAGTCTGATTGGAAAGTGACATGGCACATGTGCACCAATTAGGTGGTTCCATGTGGCACCTTTGAGAAGGCCAATATGGCCTTATCCAAAAATTTGTTAAGTCGACAGGAATTTAACCCGTCACCTTCATGGGAATATTCTAGGAATATTCCAACTCCTTAACCATAAGCTCCTACCAATGCGCCAATGGTTATGTTTGTTAAAACTAATGGGAATATTTATTTAAATGTTAAACAAATGTAGCTCGAGCATATAGGGGGGTTGGGTGGCCGACCTAGGCCTATATAAACCTAGCGCTTGACCCAATGCAAAACATGAATTTTGATGCCAATAAATCAGTTTTGGGTTTGTTTTGACATAGATTTTCATGTTGAGAGTGAGTTTTTCTCGATTTGCATACCAAGAGTTTATGTTCATGATATTTTGGGCTTTGGGACTCTTTGAGAGAAGTATAGAGTGTTTATACTCATTTTCTCAGTTTTTCGAGAGGACTATGATGGCGATGTTGGTTATGTGCTAAAGTGTTTTGTATGAAATTCATAGTTCCATTTGCCATGTATGAGAGCCATAGTCTCATTTTGCATGCAAAAGGGGGTCTTGAGAACCTGTTCATAACGTACTCAGGTTTATACACATTTTTCTCATAATTTTGAGAGGAATTTAGTGTTATAACCTTTGTTTTTCGGTTTGAGCAGCATAATTGAAGGGTGCCTTCAAATTTTCCATTGTAGTTCATTATGTATGAATCATTTGAGCATTAATAGAGTGGTCTCACTATTTGGAATCAAACCCGGAGACATAGCCCAAGATGGGTGAACTTCGTTATCAAACTATGTAATGAGCCTTGTTATTTGTTGTCTTTATTTCTCTCAATTTTGGAATTTTATTTCTGCAAGTTATATTTATCATTTAATGAAGTTTATGGAAAAGTAAGTGTTTTCACATGATATTTTTCAAATATTCAATACGATCTTAATTTCCCGAATTTGGTTGAATGTTTAGTATTTTATTAAGAACTAATTGACATCTAAGGATTTTCGGACCAATTGGAGTGAATGTGTAACATTCCAACTACATCAAAGTTCAACAGACTCATCTTGGCTTCAATGATTAAATCCTTGTGGTAAGTTTATATCCCATTAAGGCCTAGTGTTTGAACTCTACTCTGATACCACTTTGTAACACACCCGACCCCCTAACCCTTCCTTAGGCTGGTGGGACATCAAAATTTTCTCTTATAAAACCAAACTCATTTCTCGTATATTAATCCATATTTGGAATCTACTCCTAAATATCTTTCCAATGGATATAACCATGCTCAAAACCGAGCTCTAGTTAGAAATTTATGGCTCCCTAAATAAATCTAGGACTTTCAGTCATGATGACATCACCTCGGCCATGTAGCATCCACATGTACCTAATGTGATCCCCACAGATGCAAGTAATCAAGCCTCCAAACGTCCAAGACTCTTGGAACATTCCCATTGGAAATTTATTTCGCTTACACAACATCTTTTCTCAAGGAACCTTCCTTGAAATCCTATCAGGTTCGCACCATCCTGCAACACTATGATCAGTCTCCTTCCATTGGGTACAACCCTCAGGAATAGTTTCCCACAAAAATTATCTTAACCACACTCTTTCAAATGATCGAATCACCCAACTTAACCAAGATCAATGGCTCTCTACCTCTTCAGGTTTGAAAGTTCTCGACCACTAATGACCTCTCCCTATCTCACTCTAATGACTCTATAGAGGACACTTATCCCCTCCCTATGTGTCTCCTACCGCATGGTATACCCCGACACAAATACCCTCATTGGTGTGTCATCTAAACCTGCATGCCCACATATCACACTGACTTGACGAGATGACATGGCGTCCATGTTGCTTTGGGTCCCTTTTGGAGGAAACGTGTCAATATGATAGATTAGATCACTGGAAAATGGTACCGACCAAAAATCCCAATTAATTTGGATCCTTATCATCCATTGAGCCCACCAAACTAATGGTCCAGATCCCCTCCTTGCTAATCTGACAACTATTGTCCATTTGTGTTGGCGCTCACGGCTTACTCAATCTTAATGAAAACATGACATTTCTGCAAGCTGCAACCTGTGGTAACATGCTACCCATGAGATCAGATGGCTTGTATTGATCAAGATCAATGGTCTAGAACCTTCTTTAGGTGTAAATTTGCACAATGCTTATTCGTGTTGAAAGGTCATACGACCTTTCTGAATTCTGACTTCCAATGATGGGCATACACGTGGAACTCACTCATGGACTATCAGGATCTCCTCTTTAGAACGTCCACTCCTCTCGACTTGTCAACACAATCATTTTTGAGAAGCTACTCTCGCTCTTCAATCTCCAACAAATGGTTGGGATCATTGCATATCAACAGCCTACATCCTCTTGGGATCGCACCTTTGACTTAGCCTCATGCCACTCCCAATTCCTTTGGAAACCTAGCTTTATGACGTACAATAGGGATCACCTTCTCATCCCACTTATGGATAGTCCAGATCACCTCTCGACACTTAGTCATTTTCTGAACTTTCGAGTCACGCATTCACATTTTATGATCAAGTAAGGACTCTAATAACCCTGTGAAACCAATCCTTGCCTTTATCAATGTTGTTTGAAGGCTAGGAACCCAAGTTTCTATGCATAATCATTCAAACAAGGATGACCCAAGACATAGGTTCATTTCATAAAATACAAGAAATTATACATTCAGGCAGCCCATGCATGTTTCATACATGGGGTTTCCACCATGGGTGACTATGACCCATTAGTTTATGAAATCTCCCAAGCTGGAGTTACTGGATATTCAAGGAGCACTAACATAGTTACCCCATATGTATTTCTATCTCATGGAGATATACATTAGTAAGAAATATTTATTCATACCGTTAGCAAGCCATGCATATCTCATTTTCAACTCGTTTACTCTATTTACAAATCCTACAGTTACATATTGAACAAATATAGAAACATTGTAAATAGAATAATCTTCAAACCCATCAAGCACGCCAATACACTTATCTATTAAAAAATAATCTGGTTGGTAAACTGATTGAGGGTGAACACTTGATCCAAATGGATCCAAGAAGGCCAAAAATTCAAAATTCTTAGATTTGGATGAAACCAGTGCCAACACGTAGTGCTCGTCATGTTGATTCCAGTAGTATATTATTTTTTGAAAATGGACTTTGTATGTGAAATTTATCGCAGTCTGCAGTTTTTCCCAAACATGGAAAAAGTCAAAGTCAAAATCAACAGTCTGTGCTATTGACATCAGTAGTACGTTAGCATGACATGGAATATTTCATCAGCATGATGTCATGATGATGACAACATGCTAATGTGGCAACACCAGAGGCTGACATGTGGCATGCATATTTGGCATTTTCAGGGGTTGATGTGGAAAACACGTGGACTGTATGGAATAACACGTGTAATTCCATACGATGACATGGCCTAGTGACAAATATACATGTGGCAATGACATGGCAGCCTCTGGGTCATACATGTGGTAGTACGATCATGAACTGGAAAATAGGTGGCTTCCTCCGGGCATGACACATGGCAGATGTGTTGACTGTGCAGGTTGAGTGGAAGGTGATTGTGTAGCTAATTGTGTATACGTTCCAATTTAGATGTGACATGTAGCCCGATCATAGGGCTCCACATGGAACCCCGGATTGGGCCAATAGGGCCTGGTCAAATTTTGGTTGATATTTTGATGGATCAAGTCGGCGACCTCCTCAGTGCTAAACTCTAACAACACTTTGTTGACCACAATGGCGGAGTGGCGTTGCTTCTTAAGCCTGCCACCCATTTTTGTTTTATTTACGAGTTGGAGGATGGTTGGGGTACCATCTGGTGAGTGGGGCCTACCCTCCAACAAAGGGCTCAGCCACATGGACAACAATATGATCGGAACCAAGGGCGCGGATGAGTTTGGGGGTTGGCGCAAGGCCACGTGGGCGCATACGACCAGGGATCCGAGAAAAAGGGGTGTGGGCCTAACTGTTTAGCCCTAGAAATGGCCACATAGCGTGCTATGCGACCAGGGGTGTGGAATAATAGGGGCTTGGGCCCAATGTTTTCTGAAAAGTGGGTTTTTTACTATAGGATTGGATTTTTATTTAATTTTAGGGTTGTTTTAATGGGATTTTAACCATTTTTTGAGGATCTGGAGCCTAGAATGAGGCCATATCTTGGGGAGAAGTTGGGATATGACCCCCAAATCAAAATAAATTTAAATCCATCCTTTTTTCAATGGAAAACGGATTTAAAATAGCAGAATGATGCCAATTTGTAGAGAGTAAGCCATTTTTATGCAGGGAAGCCAGAAGAGTAGTGGACCTTTGGAGGCCATTTCTAGGAGTTCTACTCCACCTTTTTCAGTGTTGTCTATTGCGTTGAGTTCTTGAGATAGAGCAGAACATTGTTTTCTTGGTCATAGAACAAATTGATTTACTTTTGAAGCATTGAATATTAATAATAAAGCCTTCCCCATTGAATACATGCCCGGAGATGTAGGAAATTTTGTCGAACTCCGTTAACAAGTTTTGGCGTTATGATTTGTTGTTCTTAATGCTCATTTTCTGTTTTGTATTCTTTATGAATGGTTGCAACATTCTTTCATTAAATCTTCTTCTTCTCTTTAATTTCTAAATGGTAAATAAACTCATGCAAAATACTTAACCAAGTCATTTAAAAGATCATTTCGGATCAACACTTCTCCACCCAACCATAGGTGTTGTTGCATTTAACCTCCTTGTAGCAAGCCACCCTCGTGCCAAGACATGATAGCACTATGGGAACACACAATTTTCTCAAACTTTTTGGGTTTTAACGTGAAGGATACTCTACTTCACTAAAAAGCATCAGCAAAAATTCCCTCTACCCATTGAGTCCAGGGCCACCACGAACTTTTGTATGCCTTCCCAGCTGGATATAACTTTACAAGGGAGTCCCTTCACTACCTTTGTAGACCCTCGGGGACCTCTCCTCTCAGTTCCAGTTCCTATCCCAACAAGAATCAATTTGTATCCCTCTTTTCTCGAGTTTGGGTTCGGGTATTCTCTGCTCCTCTTCAGCCACAATTTCCCTAGTAACAGGATCAAGATTTATGAAGCAGCTGAATGACAAAAGCATGAAAGGTGTTACTGAGAAATAACACCGAGAATGGTGTTCCTTTTTAAGGGGGAGGGATTGTAACATCTTGTTTTCCCCGTCTTGTAATTAATCATTAATTATGATTACCATGTTATGTCATGGTAACGATGTAAATGTATTATTGTTTAGATTTTCTAATGACTGACTGTGGGGGTGAAGCCTTGAAGTATTGGCCATGATATCATTAGAGGAAATAATAGGAAAACTATAAGACAGGGTTCATTATTTCAAATGACCCCAAATTTCCCCTTGTTGGGAATAACAAACCCCCTCTGGATCCCAAGGAGAGGAATCAGTTAATAAAGGAAGGGATGGTGGTTGAATAATAAACCACCCCCATGAATGGAAGCATGGTCTGGCTGAGGATATAGGAGGATTTCACCCCAAACTACCACAGATTCATGTGGACCCAAGCTATCCCAAGTTTCCTTCTGATAGAAGGAACAAGATAGGTCAATAACCATCTTGGGAAAGGCATTAAGTATATACATGCATAGAAATTTGGGAGGGAGTGCATGAGGTTCTGTAGAGAGAAGGAGAGACATAAGAAAAGAGTGTATGTACAAAGGGGAACGTGCAATCTGGATATGTATAAGAAAAGAGGAAGTTTGTGAGTTTGATGCTGAGGAAGCATCTGATAAACCTCAGAGGGTTTATGTGACAAAGAGAGGATCTCTAAGAAACGACATAAGTTCCCTAGTGATATCATGGCTTGGCATGGGGGTGGCCAGAGCGCTAAGAATGAATCCCTCTGAGCCTATGGTTGGGTGTAAAGGAAAACACCCACAGTCACTTGGTTGGTTGTATCTTGTAATAGATAAGTACTTATTATTCCATGTGCACTTAAATTGGAATGTATGATTTGAATGTTTTTTATGGTGATGCTTTATGCCTCTCATGAAATTAAAGATTATAATACCTAATTTCTCTTTTGTAAGACGTTTCTTTTGAATGGGTGTAAGGTGATAAATTTGGTCTCTGGGCTAGCTCAAAAGTACCTCATCTTATTTTGGAACTTAATTTCTGCAAATTTGAAGGCGCTTCCTTCAAACCAGTAGCCTAAGAGACCATGGGCTCGTTGCCACGGCCTTAACCAAATCTCGGCTAAGAGTTGAGCTTATAGCCCGAGACTCATTAAAGGGCCCATACGACCAAGGTCTGGGAACCCTGTACTAGCTTAAAGGAGCTAAGCCTTTCTAAATTCGAAGCTCCAAGGTGTTGTGACCTTAACCAAATCTTGTCCAAGAAGTATGATTGTAGCCTTTGGGGCTTGACAAAGCTCCATATAACCCAGGCTTAGGAACCGTCGGTTAAGTTCGGAGGGAGCTAAGTGTTCAGGACTTCGGGAGTCCATCTTAGTCGTCCATCGTTAAGGAAATGTGTTGCTATATTCTACAGTCTGAGGACTTATCACTCTGGGAGGAAGCTGGAAACTACACGCCAAAGCTCCCGAATGTCAGAGTCACGAATTAACAAGAGTCATCGATCTGAATGGACTTTGGGACCACTCATGACCATTCTATCTATATGGTGGTTAGTTCAGTGTTGACCTACTCTGGGAGAAAACTGGAGACTACATGGCCAAACACCCCAAAGGCCAAAGTGATGAAGTGGTGAGGAACATTGATTTGTGGACACATTGGGTCCATCTCTGATCGTTGGATCTACTCCATGGTCAATTCATCTTTGACCTACTTGAGGAGTAAGGAGAGGATTACACCATGAAACCATGAACGTCGAAGTTGCGAAGCGATGGAGGTCGTAGATTTTGAGGCCTGCCTGGATGCATCTCAAACTTGAGATTGAAGGGTTTGGAAGGCTATCAGTCTGAAGTGACGTGGCACAGTGACATCATCCAGGGTAACGTGAACCCATGGTTAACATGCCACATGTCACCTGGATTCGTGCATTTCACAGAACCTATAGGCCCATTAACATGTGACATGTGTCACCCCCTGATGAGAGCATGTGTCACCTTTGGCCCTTGTTACGTGTCAGTTTTTGGTACATGCCTACCTGTCCAAAGTGTTTGGTGAATTGATCGGGACTCTGGGAGTTCAGGAATTTGGGACTTCGAAGGATTTGGGGTCTAGTGTTGTAGAGAGACCGAAGAGCTGAAGGTCGGAGTCACGTGGAAATATTATGGAACTTCGGGATTTTGAGACTCCGGGAGGTTTCGTGCATAGACAGAAAAGGGGTGCTTAGTGTTGAAGCACTGAACATTGAATTATCCTTAGGCATATGCCTTAACGAGGAGGAAGATTCTTCATTGTAATTAATGATGGAGGTATCTCCATCATAGATACAGGAGTATTGGGAGCTCTGAGACTTCTGGTAATTATGGATGATATGTATGAGATGGACCCATGTGGATGCCACATGTCCCTTGACTAATAACTCCCGAAGAGCTTCAGGAGGCGAGAACTTGCAATCCATAACTTAGATTTCAGTATGGTGGCAATCGTTAGAAATCTTGTGGTGTGTAGAAGCCAAGGGAGATCTCAGAATTAGAACTTGATATATTTAAGGAAAATGAAATTATGATGCCCCATCCCTTAAAAGAGTATTTAGGGGTCGGGTGTTACAAATTCGTATCAGAGCATAGCAACAAAAATTGGCTTTCTTGGGCTCATGCACGAGTCGTGTAAAAATAGTATTAGAGAAATTTTAGGGGTGACACCTTGTCTTGCCCATTCCTAAGAGGCTTAGTTAAAACTCTACTGAAGAAAGGAATGAAGCCTTCTACTATTGATAGGTGTTTTGGAAATATGCATTGTTTGTTGCTAATGTTTCCAAATAAAGAAGTTGACTTCACTTTGCAGTTGTGCATTATGTTGTACAGTCATAAGATTAGGTTACCAAGGCTAAGATGAGCCTGCTGATAATATTACTGTCGAACGTAAATTATCTGCATAAGTTCCTTGAGTAGAAGGATGCAGATTAAAATTTAGCTGGTATCATACCCAACGAGATTGAATCATGCTAGTTTGTGGAAAAGTAAGCCTATCCTTTATTGTGGGGAAATGATAGTCAATCCTACATGAGTGGGATTATGTTGACGAGCACTAATAGCAAGACTTGGATGTGATTGGATTGAAAGGATATGTAGAAGTAATAATTATTGCTTTAGTGAAGGATTAAACCTTGTATATTTGTATGATCCCTCACGATCAGAGGATTGATGGAAATGGTAAGGTCAATGTATTTGAACTATAATGAATGAAAATTGTTGTTAGAATGACTTGGTAAGAAAGTAAAAAGGAACCCTATAGAATTGAGAACAACCTTCATGAAGGTGGAAGTGAAGTGGAAAGAGCGGGTTCAAAATATCATGGTTGTGTTAGGGGAGTGTGTGTCCCTATTAACTTAAGGATGTGTCTATGCAAGAGGAATGATTCTAGTGACCATTCTCTGAAAAGAGAGAGCATGTGCAACTCTCGGTTTTGAAGGGAACTGAGAAACGAATTTTGTTTCTAGGTACAGGAATTGTTGGGCAGTGTTTTTTTAATCAAGATGATAAACGAAGTTGTAGAAATATGGAGTGATTGAGTGAGAAATCATAGCAGACTCCCTTGCTTGGTGGATAGGAAACTAATCTGCCAGAATTCATGTGGACGGAGGAGAGTGACCTCCACCCCTAGTTGTTGTTGAACAGAAGAAAGTGTTCTAGGTGTAATGGTTAATATTGATTATGATCTAAACATACTTTGGAGTTCTGAACTAGAATACTTCCTAAGTAACATACTTTGAAATTTTATTTGGGCTTTAAGGGAATAGTCCAAATTTTATAAGACATTAAAATTTATTATAAATAAGGTAAAATGTTTAATTAAATGTTGATCCTAAATGTGGTAAAGGAAGTGTTGGGACACTTCTAGATGCCCAATGGGTCGGATTGACATCTAGTGGTGGATGGTAGCCATATAGATATGGTTTGGTATACTTAAATCGTAGTGAGGGGAATCTAGAAAAAAAATTCCTTGATCAAAAGGTATGTTGATCAAGACCAGTTGGAAGCTAGATTGGTTGTTTTGTTACCTTGGGCATGGTTATAATTTCCCAGACTGTATTTATGAGTTGGTAAATGTTTTTATGGAAGTTGAGGCAAGAGTGTTTTCTTGCTAGTTGTTATCGTATATAAAGGGAAACATAGTTATGACTATGTTTGTTAAACTTCCAAGTGGATATCATGTAAATGATTGCCAGTTCTCAACCAAGAGGGAAGCCCAATGTTGAGTATCTCTATGGAAATTTTCATGAGAATGGAAATAATATCCTTGGGAAAAGGATCTGGAAGTTGAATCGTCCATGAAGGACATGGAAAGGGTGCAAGCAATGAGCTTGCATGATGAATGTTTAGATATGTTTGTATATGTTTGAGTGCATGGGTTTAATTCATTGTGAGGCAAGAATTTGACTTGCTAAAGTTTATTGAATACCATGGATGCATGGTTGACTCCATTCTCAAGAGTCATGAAATTTTTGTTTTGAATGATAGTTTGAGGGGAATCTGTTCCATTCCCTCAGGAGAGACTAATATAAATAGATGAAAGAGTAAGGGAGCAAGGATGCCATGTTGTTATGATAAGAGGCTTATGATTATGCATATGGTTAAGTACATCATGGATGTAAGTAACAAAACCAGAATATGTGTGGATACATAATTTGGATGCATGATAAAGATGCATGTTTATATTCCTTATGGAATATTTGGTAAACAGTTGAAGTTAAATCAAGGTTGAGACCAACATAGATAGTGATGGATATGCAATAAGGAAGTTGCATGTTGGAGGGGTTTCCTGTGGAGGAACTATGAGAGGACTCTGTTAAGGAGACAGAATCACGACTTTAATGATTGCCGAGAATTAAGCAGTGAGATACAAGATTATATATATATATATATATATATATCCAGAATTAAGCAAATGGAGTTAAGATTATATATATATATATATATATATATATATATATATATATATATATATATATATATATATATATATATAGAGTATATATAGTATATATATATATATATATATATATCATGGATTACATTTGGAAAACATCATGTATGGATAGAAGACTAATAAAGGAATGTTGACCATTCAGACTAACTAAAAATATAATGTGTAGGATGCACAGGGTCATGATCCATTATGAACAAAAAAATTTGCTATTAAATCATGCTCATGTATCCAAAAAGGTTAGGGTAAGGCCTAACCAACACTACTCAAGGAAAAGAGGAGAAGATCCCAATAGGAGTAAATTTCAAAAAGCAAGGAAAGGGGAGAAAAGGGGAGGAACACTTATCCCACTCCTAAGAACTTTGAATTGCTTATAGATTTGTAGGTCTTAGATGAGCATCTATGAGAAAAGTACAACTGGAAAAGGGAGAATGAATAAACGATTATGTTTGATTGAGTTGTCTTGGTTTAAACCATGTAAGAAAAGGAAATGAGGCTGAAATAACTCAAATGGGTTATTGAAAGTCCCAGCCGTGGTAGAAGGAGTTGAAAAGGGGAAGAACCCTAACTCCTCTTGTCGCATTATGTTTTTCTGGGATGGTGTTTGGGTATTGATGAAAGTAAATGTTTTGAAACCATTGTGAGGTTTGTATTACTAGAGAAAAAGTTGAGAACTGTTTGTATTGAATTCATGAAAACATTAAGAATAATGTTATGAAGTGCATAGAGATATGCTAGGACATATCTGAAAATTGTTTTAATGGTTTAAAAACTATGATAATTTTTAAGTACTTTTATTTTGCTGATTTAAGAATAAATATAATTATGATGTATGTCATGTAGTAGAGAGAAATTGGAATCTTTCGATGAGATAGCCGCTAATGATGGAAAACCTTAAGCAGAGGATGACTATGAGCAAGTTGTTGTGGAAATATTGTTGAAGGATTTCGGTCCCCTGTGAAGGCCCCATTGATAAGGTAATATCAGAGATGGTGTCGACAAGAGCTTAACATGTGAGCAAAGTGTTTCCAGCTCTAAGGGCATTAAGGCATGAAGCGGGATTGATAAGAATCCTTCTGAAAAAGTTTTATTGTCTTAATGTTATGCACGAAAATTTTGAAAGGCAATTGTATTAAGCGGATACCTAAGTAGGGTATGATTCAGAAAGAGTAGAACCCAAATGATGAAGGTGTCAAACTCTGGCAGTAAACACTAAGTGTATGATGCAGGAGCATCTGAACCAAATGATCTCTTTTACTCAAAATTTCAAAAACCTTTACTAAGGGAGATGGTTCCCAAATTGTTAATTTTTTTATGATAAATCTCCTCACCTCTAGAAGGCATCGATAATCTTAGTGGTTAGGAATTTTGGTTTATTTTTCAATTATAGATGATGAGAGAAATTGTAGAAATCCCTTCAATCAACTACAAATAGAGATCGCGAGGATCATGAAAGAAAACCATGATCGAATCAAGTTAATCAAGAACCTAACATAGGAGATGAATGTGAGTTGTTCGTTGGAGGGAAAACCGATATCAACCGTCATATCGACTTAAATATCTACTGGAATTAACGGATCAAACATCAGTTTTTTTATTAGATCGATGGTCGGGAATCATTACGGAGCGCGAAGGTGAAATTAGCGAATGTGCTAGTTCACATCCAACTATTTACTAGCGTCGTTGATCTCGTCGGGAAAAGGGGTCAACAACCATGATTTAAAGGAATTTTGGGTGAGAAATTTTCAGATTGCAGAGATCGAAATCTCCAATAAAGAGAGAGAGCATTATTTTGGTAATCACTAGAACCATCGACTGGCGAACGATCAGTGGTGAACTCTACAAGGAATCCGTTACGTTAATGCTGTGTAAACTCAGAATGTGATCTGTCCGAGTGACGGCGAGTCCGGTTTTTAATTTTGTTGGCATTTAAGAATGATCTGGTAGGGTTTCACTTTGGCCTTGAATCATGGTAACCCTTGAAAGAATTCACATGAATCAATATGTTCGTACTGACCAATCAAGGAATGATTGGAAACAACATGCTCATAGACAACACGCTGATTTAATTAGAATTGATAAGATGCATGTGGTAAAAGAATGGAGCATATATAGGGCTTCCCATTGTGGAATAAGTATCTTCCAGTACTTTGCAAAGTTGTACGATTGGTAAGGAAAGAAATGCTTAAAGGAAATCATGTGAAACCTGGAGTTTCATGTGGAGTGATGATTTGAGACTGTGGTCGATTTAGAGAATAAAATATGGTTCATCTATAATAATAAATATGGATAGAGAATCCATGTGTTAATAAGTGAGTTGAGTTCCAACACCCCTTCGAAAAAGTGCCTGACATGAAATATAATAATTTAAAACCAATGTGAGGGTACATTGGATATGGATGTCGCCATGGAGATTGGCACACTAATTAAAGTTATTTGATATCTGAAATGCATTTGGAAAAAATCAGTATGTTGAAAGGATGCATATGTAAACAATGATATATTTCCCTTTTCAGGTAAATTCTTAGATTAAAATGACTTGGACCATTAGTATGCATAGTTTTGAAAAATATAAAGTGCATGAAAACTAAATAACTGGCTTAGCTGAGGGGATTGTTGAAACTAAGGAAGAAAGGTCTTGATGGGCGAGATTGTAATCCCATAAGGAATACTCATATTGTCCGCTAAGACAAACTGCTATGAGAAGGAAAGTCCCATGTTTGTGGCTATAGTCTCTGTATGGAACAAATCTAAAAATAAATACGGAACCTGAAAAATATATGGATGATAAATTTGCAATAAAATTTTGAAAATTAAAAATTATGATGATATCTCATAAATCTCTATACATGTGATATAGGTGAGAAGAAAGGATCTGTCCAGAAAGCGGGACGGATGAAAAGTTTCAAGATGGAAAGCATGAAATATGGTTATGTTGATGGATAGGAAAACCCGTGGTGGGGCCACAATATATGATCTTAGGAAAATGTTGTAAGCTATGGAAACACAAGCTGAGGGATAAGTCAAAGAGAAAGTGCATGAGGGACGCCTCGACCAGAAGGTCTAATGAAGTCTATGAAATTCTGTGCAAGAAAATCCTTGGCAAGGCACAAGGGATTGCCCGTAGGAACTCAGAGATAGTAGAGAAGGGGATGTATTGACCTCGGGCCAAGAGGGTGAGTGACCGTAAGGAAGATGAGACTTTGATAATTCTTAAAAACTATTGATTGGGATCATGCACAATCAGGCTGTCCAGGAAAAAACATGAGCCAAAATAACAAGTCATCCATGTGAATGCAAATCCACGAACTGCATTTATAATTGTTGTGATAGATTTTGAAATTTTCTCTTGAATTTTGCGACAAAAGAGTAAAAAATCGACAGAAATTGTGGATTAATATTCTTGTTGTCCAATATTATTGAAGGTAGGTAATTGTGCTGCCAAGAGTCTGAAAGGAATTGACATAGAAAGAGGATCAATATTTGTGAAGTAGCTAAATGACAAAAGTACGACAGTGTTATTGAGAAGAACATTGAGGACGGGGTGTTCCCATTTAATGGGGATTTGTAACACCCATGTTTCCCCACACTTGTAATTAATAATTAATTATGATTGCCATGTTAAGTGCACAATGGTAACCATGTAAAATGTAATATTGTTTTAGGATTTTCCAATGATTGATGTAAAGTAGTTCGAAGTATTGGCCATGATATCACCAAAGGAAAGAATGGGAAAACTATAAGAGGGTTCATTATTGTCAAATGACCAAAAATTTCCCCTTGTTGGGAATAATAAAATCATGATCCTAAGGAGAGGAATCAGTTAATGATTGACGGGACTGGTGTTTGAATAATAAACTACCCCATGAATGGAAGCATGGTGGGCATTGAGAGATAGGAGGGATGTCAACCCAAGTACCATGAGTCTTAATGGACCCAAGGATGACCTTGTTTCACAGTAATCAAAACATGATGGGTCAAGAACCATCCTAGGAAAGTCATGTAGGATATACACGCACAGATAGTTGGGAGGGAGGAATTGAGGATATGTAGAGAGAAGGAGAGATACCTAGACAAGAGTGCATGCATAGAGGGGAACATGTGACCTAGATGTGCAGAAGAAAAGAGTAAGGCTGTGAAATTCATGCTGAGGAATCATCTAATAAACCCCTCGGTGGCTTTCGCTGTGACAAAGAGATTATATATGAGAAATGACATAAGTTCCCTAATGATATCATGCAATCTTGGCACGAGGGTGGCCAGAGAACTAAGAATGCCTATGATCCCATGGTGGTGGTTGCGGAAAGGCAAACACCCACAAATGTACTATTGGTTGTGGCTTGTAATAGATAATTACTGACCTCTTGTGCAATTTAAATTGAAATGTATGATTTGAATTTTGTGGATGGTGGGATGCTTTGTGTCTCTGGGTAGAAATTAAACATTATAATGCCCATAACTCTTATGTAAGCTGTTTCCTTTGAATGGGTGTATGGTGATAAGTTTGGTCTCTGGGTTGGTTCGAAAGTACCTCACCTTATTTTGGAAGTCAAGTTCTACGAATTTGAAGGCGCTTCCTTCAAACCAGCTTTGCCTGTGGGATCAAATTTTGCTCAAAATTCAAAGTGCTTGAATTTTTCATAAATTGAATAGGAGCAGGCCTGCTTTCATCATGAACTCCAATGCAACTCGCTTGGGTTCAAACGAACGCCAGATGAGAGAGATATCGCTCCATTCAAAACAACAAACAGGGAAAAAAATGTGTTGATCAGATAGTCCGGTGACAACCGGCATTTAATGCTAACGCGGGCGTAATCGTGATGACACATGGCGTGGTCAGTATGACACGTATGTGAAACCGTGTACAATTGGGTATACATGATGTGGCTTCTGGTTTGCAGCCAATGGGGATGATGACACATGGTAATATCATGGTGAATGGTTTGGTGCCACGTGGCCCATACATGGGTTTCCACGTGGAACCCATTTATTGGCTAATTGTTTATTGGTTCGTTGTTTAAAATTTTATGGATTCCATCTCTCTCACCCCGGGCTAATTCCACCCTCATGCAAAGCTTTGGCAAAGACTACCAACCAACGTGCCACCATAGTGTTTCTTAACACTATATGGTGCAATATTTTAAGTTTAAATGTTTATAGTCGGCCGGGCCAGAAATTTCACTGCGGTTGCGTTGTTATGTCATGGCCACCGGGTTTAAACCCCTTTGGCGTGTATTTCCAAAATTTATGCCCTACTGCATGTATATACTACATGGACTCAAGAGCCACCACCATTGCCCTTGTTTTTAAACATAGCCCATTTTTAATACACGCGGTCATATGGTGGTGCATGTGCCGTCGGCCTTGGCGGTTAAGGGATAGCGCATAACCGTCCTACAGTTCACAAAGTTGGCGCAGTTGTGCCCAATGCTGGGTTTTCACGCTACTTACTGCGTGTGAGCCAGGTTCAAACAAAAAAAGGGTGCAATTTGTAGATACAAAGACAACAATCTTGAAGGGAAAAACTTCCAGGAAGCATATCTTCTTCAATTTTGGCCAAACAAGCGGAAAAAGACTAGCTTAGGGGTTTTTGGACGTTCTGAAGTCATTGGATCCATCTATTTGGAAATTTGAGCATTGAAATCACATATTTGATCACTTGAGCAAATAATACAAAATATCCATTGAAGTTGGACTAGGAGATGTAGCCAAGAGGTGAACTCCTTTATCATTTGTTGTGTTATGTGTTTTATGTTCACTGCTCTATTGTTGTTGTTTATATGCATATTGAATGAGTATAATTTCTATAAAAGTTGTGTTGCAAAATTGATCCATTTGCATTTTAACACATGAATTAAATCTGTAAAATATTTTCAAGTAGAATACAAGTCTCTTCTATTTTAGATCACCATTAGCCTAAGAGACCACATGCTTATGCCTATGGTCTTAACCAAATCTCATCTAAGAATTGAGCTTATAGCTCGAGACTCATTAGAGAGTCCATATGACCATAATCAGAACCTTATAAACTTAAAAGGAGCAGACTTCCGCTCGGAGTCTGTGGTAAGCATAGATTTAACCAAATCTTGGCTAAGAAATATGAGTGTAGCCTATGGAGCTTGAAACCTCCCATAAGGCCTAGGAACCCTGGGTTAAGTTTGGAGGGATCTAAGTGTTCAGGACTTGAGGAGTCCATCTTAGTGATTCATCATTAAGGACACATGTCACTAGATCATGTAGTCTGGGGACTTATCACTCCAAGAGGAAGTTGGAAACTACACGCCAAAGCCCCTGAATGACGGAGTCATGAATTAACGAGATCCATTGATCTCAAGGGGAATTCGTGGCTACCTAGCGATCATTCGGATCTAGATGGTGGTCATTTTGGTGCTGACCTACTCTAGGAGCAAACTTGAGACTACACGACCAAACCCCCAAAGGCCGAAGTCGCAAAAGGGTGGGGGATACTTGAATTGTGGACACATTGGGTCCCTCTCTAACCGTTGGATCTACTCCATGGTCAATTCGACCTTGACCTACTCGGGGAGTAAGGAGAGGATTACACCCATGAAACCCTTGAATGTTGAAGTTGTGAAGCGACGGAGGCCATAGATTCTGAGGCCCATGCGGACGAGCATTGACTCCCGATCGAAGCGGGTATTTGGAAAGATATCACCCCAAGTGACGTGGCATGATGATGTCATATAGGGTGATGTGGACCTATGATTAACATGCCACATGTCACATAGATTCACATGCATTTCACAAACCCTATAGGCCCATTTTCACTACGTGACACATGTCACCCCCGATGAGGGCACGTGTCACCCATGGCCCTTGCTATGTGTCAACCTATGATATGTGCCCTCTTGGCCAAAGTGGTTGGTGAATTGACCTAAAATCTGGGAGTCCGGGACTTCAGACTCCAGATGATTTGGGGTGTAGTAGTAGTGTTGTAGAGAAACCAAAGGGCCAAAGGTCGGATTCACATGGAAATCTTACGAGACTTCAAGAGTTTGAGACTCCGTAGGTTTCGTAGGTATAGGAAAAAAGGGGTTCTCAATGTGCTGATGGGTCTTAAATCCCTTTGATTCAATAGTAGAAAGATCCAAACTCACCACCGAGGCCCACTTAGACTCCGCAACATAAGCTTGAGATGGAATGGTTCCCTCGTGATCTTGTGATCCGCCAATTTATCAATGGGCTTTTGTGTTTTCTTTGTGAAGGTTCTTCCTCTTGTGGTAGGACCGCTATTTTTGTATTTTCCTTGAGTGGGATTGATAGAGAGATGCAAACAAGATAGTTTTCAACTTGACAAGTAACAGATTGAATTTCAATCCACTGAAGAGGTCGAGCTTGGGATAAACCACTACTACCTTAAACATGCAGACAAGAATTCTATACCAAAGGGCCTAGAAATAATACATTAAATCAAGGGAGCATCCATCACTTCCCTCGAATTCCACTTACAAATAAAACATATGTAACCAAGATCATGGAAATAAAAACAATTCATCTACCATAACATCTTACTATATACAACACAACGATTTATCTTCATCATTAAAGCAAAGAACATCAAAACATCGCACCAGATAACTTTGACAACGAAATCGATTTCTCTTAATCATTTACTGCATCATTCTTGGAACAGGATAGGAAGTAATTCTTCCAACTCCAATCACATACATCTGATGAAAATAGCTTCTCTTTGGTCCATAAGGACTTCTAAATTCATAGCAACTTCAAAAATAATTATCAACAAACCAAAAGAAATAGTTCTTACAACAACCATTGACCCTTGACTAACAGGTCGATGTCTCTATTTATAATATAAAGTCTTAACAGAAATTAACGGTAAATACAATTTGAGCTAATAAAAATTCACCACGTGGCGTCAATTTCCAACAGTTTCTTTAACAGTTTTCCTGGGATATTTATTGAAATAGATGAATTTCTTCATATTTAGACTAGCTGATAAACAATTTTTCATAGGTTTGAGCCCATGGAACCTAAGTGTTATTCCATAGGGCAACATATAATTCTATCATCTAAATGCATGCACTGCACTTTACCAAACCGGAGTTCAAATGCATTGCATCATGGCCTCGAGCTCCTCGATCGGGTGTCCTGAATTCTGTTCTAATTTGGCCTTATTTTCTGTATCGCAGGACCTTTGCGCACTCTTTGGACCAAAGCGATTCTTGTATGGAGTGTGTATTGAACACATCGCTTAGTTTAGTGAATTCATCGGGGGTGTTGAATTCAAGGAGATCGACATATTTCATCCCTTTATTAATTTTACCCTGTTGTTTCCGCACTTGGTCCATCACTTTTGATTTCTCAGCAGGGTCTCGGGTCATCTTTACCTAGTATTCGATTGGATTTATTCATATGTTTGAGACTACTTTTTCCAACCAGCTGAATGCTATGATTTTCCTTTTCTCGACCCATCTGGACTACCTCAATGTATTCGATCCTTTCAATCGCTTGTTGTGCTCTTTCATGCAATCGTCCATCTCCTTGCATGTTGCAATTTCCATGAGAGTGTCCTCCTAGAAATAAGCTATGTTTTCAGTTAACAGGTGCCTTTCCTTCTTGAACTCGTTATAAACTTCGTTGAAATATTCCTTCAGATACACGGTGGTCTATGTAGCTCCTTTATAGTATTTTGCATGAAGATATGTTCGAGATCCTCCCAGGTGTCAGCTAGATCCTTTTCATGTCTCCTGTCTCTGTCCTGAGCAGCATCTGAGAGGGCTTCTCCTACACCGATCACTTCGGACGTGCAAGCATCTGCAGTGCTAATTAAGTTCTCTTTTGTGGTAAATCCATGATGGATTTAATCCAATTTCTCCTTCAATCTTCACAACCTTTTGAATTCATGGCACTTTCCTCTTTTATATCAGAGGAGATCCAGATAGATGGTTCCATAATTTCTTTCACCACTGCATCTGTCGAGCATCCCCATGAGGTTGTTTCAATCTAATCAATGCATATATTTTCTCAATAGTGGGTTCTTGAATTTCTTTGCTCTATTTTTTGGATTTGGCCTCTACTTGTCATTCATCTAGGACTTGAATATTAGACGTAATGGAGGCATCGAGTAGAGACTCATTGCCTACTTGCTCGTCGGCTGTAGAAATGTTGATTTCTTTTGTGGAGTTTTGTCACTCGGTCTTGCTTCTGCTTCCTATCTGTCGGAATTTCTTGTGTCGAGGCCACCTTCATATCCTATTTCCATTTGTAAGGCATGCTTTTCTTGAACCTCGGGCTCAGGGGAAGTGGTTTTCTTGGGACCTTTTTCTTCTTGGACTCGCACCGGGGTGTCGTGAGCAGGTTTCGGACTCTCGTCGTCACTGTAAATATGTATAAGAGTGCTCATTGGATTGGGTTCTTGCGTCTCTATCGAGACCCGACCTGTATCTGGTTGAGTTGTCCCTTCTTCCTAAGGATCGATTGATGATGTTGCAAGTTCAAGGTTCCCTAACCCATGGGTGTTGTCGGGGACTGTGGACCTAGGATCATTCGACTCCATCATGACACTTTGAATAGTATTTGAAACTGCAGGTCCTATGAAAATATACAGGTCATCCCAAGACCGCTTCATCAGCAAATCGGGTTTTCTAGCAACAACGCACTTCTATAATAGTGTAGCTTGATCTTCCGTGAGATCCTTGATTTGTACTGAGGATTCCTGGTGAGTTCCCCCAGCTTCAATGTCTTCTTCGAGATCACTTCTCATTTCTTCACCCAATTCATATGCGTAAATTGCCCTCCCCGGTGTCAGATACCTCTTGAATCAGTCAGAAATGTTGCTTGTTCTTCGTGGCTCATAGCTCTAAACTCGATTCCTCGAGGATCAAATTTCCTAGAAGCCACCACATTTCAGTCTTGGGCGTTCTCAATAAATATTTCATCCTCTAACTAGTCATGGGCATAGGGGCCAACATAATGATACCTCGGTAACGCTGCGTCGTAGGAACCAATCCCTTTGGGATCGCGGTTTTTCATAAATCGCACCAATTTGGAACCTAAAATCTGCATTGGACGATCCCAAGTTGTTTATCGCACGGTATCTTGACTATGCAGAACTGATATGAAACCCGCATAATGGTATGAAAGTCTACTTTGTCTTTCTACAAGTTGCATTGTATCCTCAGAGGATGGTTTGATAGAAAGTAAAATCTCTTAACACTCAGCCGTATCGAGAATATATAAATGGTAATAAGGTGCCTCATGAATGTGGAAACCCTAATGTAGGTTTCGCTTGTCTAAAATACCAAAGGGCTTAAATTTTGGTTATATAAATCCTTTTCAGTTTCATCTAATAATCTAGGGCATTCTCTCCAAGAGAAGCCAGCGCATGTGCATGTAAATAAACTAACTTATGCAATTAATAGAATTTTTGTAAATTGCGATGTTGAAGCATGGACCTCACGAGCCCCAGAGTGCCAATTTAGGTTCATCCCAACGAAAGCATTCCTAGCGCAGATGACGCCCAAAGAGATATGAGGCCATGTAGAAGGGGGGGGTATCTCCCTCCTTTGGAACCTAAGCCTGTCTTATGCAAGTGCTCAACTATTTAGAAATGATAGAAATCCAATTGAAACCAGTGCCTGAAATAGCGACTGTAAAATCTAGAGGCATCCAAGATTCCGAAAAATGAGAGTAGTCTTTCTCCCCATACAACCAAAAAATCAATTCCATTAAGTACATATATGGTTCCCTAAGATTTGTTGTTGGATACTAGCCGATTGTCTGGTTTATGAACTTTTTGTCTTCCCTCCACCAAGACGACATGATTTTGTTGGTATTGTGTGATGCATAGAAACTCAAGACGAAATCAATGCTCAACTTTAGCTCAAAATATTTGAGCTTATAGTAACTCTAAACCTCTAATGGCAAGAAAACTCGGCATTACTTGTCATTATCATCATTGATCGACATTTTGGCCATTGTATCGGGGATAATCCATCTCCAAGAGATCGATGTAAGGAAAGACTCGAGGATCATCTTGCCACCATGTGCGATAGTTTGTGAATGTTGGGAGGACTTCGTGTATTGGCCGAAGCCTTTGTTTGTGGATGGCTATGGGTATATTTGAGGGGTTCTTCTTTCTAGATTTTCTTGAGAACTCTTCCCAGCAAGGAAATGCCATTTTGGCTCCAATGTTTGCCTCCATGTCTCCAAAAGCTAGGGGTTGGACAAAGGGCTCCTTGGTGATTCTCTTAATGACAGACACTGGTTTGGGAGAGAATGCACAATGATCAAACATGATATGGGATCTAGAGAGATACTACTACCATATCATCAATTAATACTTAGTAATAAATGTAAAATCAAGACAAAATTCACCAATTCTTACTTAAATAAACGTTAACTAGTTGATGGTGGAGGCACCGGAGAAGATACATTGTATCGGTGGGTTTAACGGATCATTTTGATTCATGCACGAATTAGAAACTAATGTAATAGGATCTACAAATTGACTACAATACTCTCAAATTTGAATGTGGCATGTCCGGTCATTACAAGGAGATAAAACGCCTTGCTGCTACTACATCACTCCAGAGGGATCGAGTATTGGTTGTTTACTCCTTACCTCTGTGTAGTGTTCATTATTTCATTTGTTTCTGCCAAAACCAAATGGATCGACCTTCGGCGAAATCCTTCCTAAGGTTGTTCGTGGGAAAGAAACGCTACAACTGGCTGAAGTTCAGTAATTTGGGCCACTTTGAATTTCTCAAACGACATTTTCACCACCTTTATCTCAATCGATGAAAACTTCTCAAGTGATTCTGTGAAACTTTGGGTCATCGATTCGTGCAAACAGTCAACGAAGAAGATTGATGGTACCCAAAAAATAAAATGTTCATAGATTTTTTTAGGGTTTGTTGAGTGCACAACAAATGGTGATTCACTGGCTAATGCAAAAATATCTGATTCCTCTTTAAGCCCTACACACAATTTATTCATATATCTACATATATTACAATATATATATATATATATATATATATATATATATATATATATATATATATATATATATATTATTATTATTATTATTATTATTCAATGAAAGTATCATTTTAGGGTTTGGCCATTCACCAGAAGGGCGTCAGGTTCCCCTCTTCCAATCGATAGGTACCTACCCTGATTCTCTTAGCTACTTTGAAGGGTCCAAGCCATAGGCTTTGAAACTTAGAGTGTTTTCCTTGTAGGGTTCGTTTGATTTGTCCCACTTAAGCACTAAGTCTCCTACCTCGAAGATCTTTTCTTTAGCCTTATGCTTATCAAACCATCATTTCACTATCTGTTGGTGAGCCAGGAATTTTGACTTATCCTTTTCTCTCTCTTCATCCAACATGAGCAGAGTGTCAATTCTTTGTTGCATGGCCGATGAGGGTTCTTACTGGGATTCTTGGGCCAATTGAAGAGATGGAAGATAGAGCCCATTCGGGAGAATATCTTCTTGCCCATAGACTAAGAAGTATGGGTAATTTCCTATGGCTTCTTTGGGTGTGACCCTATCGGCACATAGGGAAGTATGAATTTGGTTATGCCAATTTCTCTGGTTATCTATAACTGTCTTTTTTAGTATCCTTACCAAGTTTTTATTAGTCGATTATGCCACACCATTTCCCTGTGGGTAGTAATTTGTAGAGTACTTGATTATAATTCCTTTATCTAGAGAAAACTCATTCAATAGGGTAGAAGAAAAGTAGGTCGCATTATCAAAGACCAGAACAGAGGGGACACCAAGTCTTTTGATCAGTTGTTTTTCTATAAATTGGATTACTACCTTCTCATTTACATGAATCATAGGAATGGCCTCTACCCATTTGGTAAAATAGTCGGTAGCAGTAAGAATGTACTTGTGGAGTTTTGAAGAACTAGGAGTAATTTCTCCTATGATATCCAACCCTAGTGCTCAAAACGCCTGGAGACGGTCACAATTTGAAGTGGGATTTCTACCCTTTTCTCCTTTCCGGCACTTAATTGACAAGTCTTACATTTCCTAGCATGAGTGTGAGCATATTTAAACAAGGTGGGTCAGTAATAGTCGGCTCTCAAAATATTATGGGCAGTAGTGTTTCCTGCAAAGTGTCCTCCGGCGGTATTGTCATGGAGTTTCGTCAGCACCTTGTCCACGTCTTCTCATTCGAGACATCTCAATAATACCTCATCATAGTTGATCCAGAAGAGTACCGAATTTATACGATGATATCGTGCAGATTTCAATCTTAGGGCTCTCCATTCCTTAGGGCTAAGGTTCTCAGGACAAGCCCTGTGATGCAGGAGATAAGTCAAATCCTTGTACCAGGATTCTTGTCTTAGGGAGATGTATGCTACTTCGTTGCACCATAGTGCCATTTCGTTTTCCCACCTGGAATCTTCATTTTCTTGATTCTGGGCTTCGGCTGCGAGCTTACACAGACCTTGTGCTCTTACTAGCTTGGCAGTTTTTATATCTAGATCAAATTCCTGGACTACTACCATCCAGTTCCCCCTTCTTTCCCCCATTTCTTGTTGGGTAAATAGGGATCAGACCGCAAGGTGCGGCATGATCACCTTAGTGTGACTTTTGAGAATTTAGGACCTGAAATGATTTACTTCCTTATAGACCACGTAGGATTGTTTATCTATGGTAGGATAATTGATCTCATCTCCTTGAATATTAGTAGTCATAAAGGACACTAGGGATTCATTGTTGTCATCATCTTTCGGGGTCAAAACCGCTGCTATCCTTCCCCATTTGGTTCGGAAGGTGGTCTTTAAACAGTCTTCCTCTAAAACCAACACTTGGTTGTAGCCTGATAAACCGTCTAGTACGGAAAAAATCTTTGAGCCCGACACAGTCTGCAGGAGTTGCTCCATCGGCGGGACTGGATAATTGTCCTTATCTGAAGCTCTATTGAGGTTCCAAAAATCTACACATAGTCAGATTTCGCCCGACTTTTTCCTTACCGGAACGAGATTTTCCACCCAGGTAGAATGTCTGACCTAAAAAATTATCCTCACGTCTAGAAGATTCCTTAATTCTTGATACATGAGAGGCTCTAGGGATGGGTGATACTTCCAGATCTTTTGTTGGAAATGTTTCATTTCGGTTTCAATGGGATGGTGTGCTGAATAATGTACGTTTTCAAATCCTTGTAGGACCATGCGAAGACATCCTGGTATTGTCTGAATAATTTGAGTCAGGATTTCCTCTCTTCCTTAGACATATTTTTGCCAATATTAACATTCTTCGGGTTCTCTGGAGTACCAAGATTCACAGTTTCATGGAGGGGGCAAGAGCTACCAGTCTTCGCATTTTTGGGTCCTTTAAAACGATCCTTTAGATCAAACGATTAGCTACCCCCTTTGGGATTGTGTGAGCCTTCATCTTTCCAACATCTTGTCCTGTTTGGGGACTAGTTTCAGTTGCTTTCTCTCAGAACTCTTCATCATCTATGGCTAGGTCTTTGAAATTGTCTTGGTTGGTCAAGAAGTTTATGATTTGCTCGTCACTTCAAAGACTTTCCAATTGGAAATGTTGTTTGGCACCGATGGTTTGTAGAGCAGCTCCACAGTGAATCGGGAGGTTTCATAATCTTCTAAAGGCGACAGTCGGGAAGCGATTGTGGCCAAGGAGTCAGCAAGAACGTTCTTTGCTCTCAGGATTGCGGTAATATTGAAAGCGTCAAAGAACTCTATTAGCCTATACACCTCCTGATGGTAGTTCTTAAGATGAGGTGAATTACAATGAATAGTATTCCTTACTTGTCTAACAATGATCTTAGAATCCCCGAAAACCTTCAATTCCTTGACACCCAGATCGATGGCTTTCTTTAATCCTTGCACTAGAGCTTCATACTCGACAGTGTTGTTGGTAAATTCGAATTCTAGCCTGCGGGATAGGAAATAACATTGTCCTTTAGGATTGATAAGGATACACCCTGCTCCTGACCCTTCTTATGATTTAGATCCATCAAAGCAGAGGGTCCAAATCTGTTGAAGCTAATCGCCCTTTCTTCGTTCTATACCGATTTCTTGCTTACCGATCTCTTGTCCCGTAAGCTCAATCGCAGGATTTAAGCAAAAGAGAGCGTTCTCTATCAGCGTCGGTGGTTCCTCTTGAAAGATTATTTCAGATTTTTGGGTAAGAGGAATAGCATACATTAGAGGATAAAATTACCCGAAGTGGGAATCACATGAGTAATTGCCCAATAGCGGGAAATCGGTATACGCGGGTTCGTTCGGGGTTTCTAGGTCGGTGATCATATGCTTCAGATATATTTCTCTGTCGATTATGATCATGCTCTTGTATCCCTTTAGTGGTAACCAAAGGTGTTCCCAGTCCGTACTAAAATATCCATTCAGCTTTTTGGACCAGTCACGACTCAACAGTAGTCCATATGCCTCTAGGATATCTACTACAATGATGTCAATTATTTGCACGAAATTAGGGTGCGTCGCTATCCTGATTATTACATATTTGAGTTCTCCCATAACTTTGACTTGGGTTCTGTCTAGTTGTATGACATGATTATTACTTCTGAGATGGACAGCACCCAATTTATTACAAACGGCCAAGGGAATTACATTAAAGGATGCCCCAGAATCTACCAAGCAATTGTGAAGATTCCTGTTAAAAACTTCGAACGTTAAAAGGAAAGGTGGTAAAAAAGGCTTTTCCTTCCTGCCTTCTGAGTAGGTATTTATGGTTGGCTTGCTTTCCAAATCTATCAAGGATAGATCTTTCTTCTGGCCATTGCATGTAGTCAGGTCTTCTACTGAGCTCATAGCTTGTAATAGAAAGTCTTTCTGCTGAGGAATCCTACATATATAAATAACCGATATATTAGCCTTCAGCTTTTTCAAATCTTCTACTACGTTGTAATCCATCTTGGGAAATTACTTGGTATGGATGCTTATAGGCTTTTCGTCGGGAGAGAAAGGTATTTTCGGGCAATCGGGAATTAACTTACCTTGCGGGGCCCAGGCAGCATCTACATTTTTTGAGCTGGGTTGACCTTTACTACGCATCTTCACTACCGAAACTTCCGTGGGTTCTCTCGAGACTCAAATAGATCATCCGAAGACACGATTACATCGGGATCCCATATCAACATGGTTGTGTCTTGTGGTGGGTCGGCTTCTTCCTGATCGACAATATTAATGGCAAAACTGCTTGACTATTCAGTCAGTGAGACTTCGTCCAGAAATAAATTGGTCATTAAATTCATGGCGTGGACCCATTGAAGGAATTCTCTTTCAGAATGGTTCTCCTAGTGATAGGTGCAGAAAGAATCAGATGCAACATTCCCTAGGTCAATGTTTAGGATGGCTGGGGGAGGCTCAATTTCATTGAAAGGCTGGTTTCTTTTAAAGAAAGTCTTATAGGGTCTTTGGCCTTGGTTTCCTTCCCCAGCGCTTCTTTTCATGTTTATAATCTCATTTGATAGTTTCTTGACCATGCGTGCAGATCTTCTATACCTTTTTCGGGAGCCTGTTCGTCTGGTTTCCCCGGTGGTCTAGTCAAAAGGAGTCCTCTCCTAGGAGGGGATTGAATTTCTTTTCTTACTAGAGAGGCTTGGCCTTCTTTACATCCTTTCATCTGAAATTATATCGTCTTGGCCTCTTCGAAATTCTCCGCGAGGGTTTTCTTGGCGGCTCTTTTAACAAACATTGAAATAGAAGTTGGAAGCGCGTTGGCGTAAACCTCAATCTACAATTCTTGATTGGGCTTCGCCGTGGGGTGGAAATTATTTAAGATGGTCGTGAATATTTGATTGAAATCCTTGACCCTTTCTTTTGGGGTCATGGTGGTTGCAAAAAACTCAGCCATCAGGGCTCCTGTAGTAGTTTCTTCCGCAAATTTTTCTAGAAAATCCTTTTGGAATTTAGTCCAGCTAGTTATAGATCCTACCGACAAATTAAAATACCACGTGGAAGCAGAGTTTTCAAACGTGTAGGGAAAAATTATACATACTAATTCTTCATATTGAATGTTCATAAGTCTGATCGCAAGTATGAATTTCTTGATATGGTCTTCAGGCAAGCCTGAACTTTTAGGGTCGTACTTGGGGAGCATCTTTTTCGGGTGCCAGGGAAGATTGTGTGCTCATCCAGGGATGGCCACGGCGTCTCCGACCAACCAAGGCTGGTTGTCTTGAAGTAGAACTTATCTATCCTCCTCACGACCATTGTTCCCTTCCATATCTTTGGAGTCAGACTCAAGCTCTTCTTCTTGTGATATTTCGCCAGGCTCGGGGATGTCGTCGGCCGGCGTCTTAGGTATGAGATCAAGAGGTTCCTGGATTTCAGTGATCACGAAATATATTAAGTCTTCGACGGAGTGTACAAAAACTTCATCGAGAGTGCTAACCATCGATCTGCTTTGTTTTTTTCTCCGAGGGAGGATGGGAGTTAAGTGCAACGTGCCGATTTGTCGAGCGTAGTCTCTGGTGATTCTCCTAAATTTATTCACTTCCTCATGAGGGAGGGTGTAGGGTATTTCAGGGTGAAAAGGTTCTTCTTTGGACTTGGGTGATTTACCCACTTTCGGAGTACTCAGTAAGTGTGGGCTATATGTTGGATGACTAGCCATGCATGTGGACCGTTACGAATCTGTAGGCTATTCGAAAAGTTATATAAGTTATATATTCAACCATTCATTCTCAGGCCCTCCTTTTAGTGCCAATTCTATTGATGGGTGTTAAATCCCTTGATTCAACAGCAAGAACCAAACCCACCACCGAGGCCCAATTAGACTCTGTAGCATTTGAGATTGAATGGTTCTCCAGATCTTGTGATTTGGCCAATTTATCGATGGGATTTGTGTTTTCTTGTGAAGGTTATCCCTTTAGGTAGGACCGTTCTTTTCTGTATTTTCTCTTGAGTGGGACTAGTTTGAGAGATGCAAGCCAACATAATCCAACTTGACAAGTAATAGGATTGAATTTCAACCCCTGGGAAGAGGTTGAGCTTGGGATAACCCGCTGCTCAAACATGCAGATAGTGATTCTATACCAAAGGGCCTAGTAATAATACATTAACCAAATGAACATCAAATTACTGCCTGTGAATCTAACTAATAGAAAGAAAAACACATATGTAACCAATATCATGGCAAGAAAAATAATTCATCTACCATAACATTCATTACATAACAACACAATGATTTATATTCATCATTAAAGAAAAGAACATCAAAACATCGCACCAGATAACTTAACAACATAATCGATTGCTCTTACTCATTTACTGCATCATTCTTGGAACAGGATAGGAAGTAATTCTTCTCCAACTCCAATCACAAAGATTTGATGAAAATAGCTTGTCTTTGGTCCAGAAGGACTTCTCAATTCATAGCAGTCTCAAAATAATTATCAACAAACCAAAAAGAAATAGTTCTTACAACAACCATCGACCCTTGACTAATCAGTCGATGTCTCTATTTATAATCTAAAATTCAACCAAAATTAATGGCTAAATTATACCCTGAGATTGGTTGTTGGATACCAGTCAGCAGTCCAATTTGTGAATTTTTTGTCTTCTCTCCACCAAGATGACATGATTTTGCTGGTATATTGTGACACATAGAAACTCAAGACGAAATCAATGCTCATCCTTAGCTCGAAATCTTTGAGCTTATAGTAACTCTGAACCTATGATGGTAGGAAAACTCCGACACATTCATTGTTATCATCATTGATCAGACATTTTTGGGTGCAAGTGTGGTCAATAATCCACTTTAGGAGCTCCATGCATGGAAAGACGGGAGACCGGCTTGCCACCATGTGCAGATAAGCTTTGTGAATGTTGGGGAGGATTTCATTGTTGAGTTTCCTTATCTCAGAATCGCTATGCAGGGTATATTCAAGGGGTTATTCTTTCTTTATTTTATTGAGAACTTCTTCCCAGCGAGGAAATTCCATCTTGGCTCCAATGCTTGCCTTCGTATATCTGAAAGCTGGGGGCTGGACAAAGGGCTCCTTCGTGATTTTCTTAAAGACACACATTGTCTTGGGAGTGAATTCTAATTGTCTTGCCACTGATGGGGAGGAGCCTTCTCCTACTTCTGATTCTTGTAGCTTAGGGGCTCTCGAGGATTTCCTGGTGGAAGGATTCTTCGAAGGCATTGTTCCTGTAACGATTGCTATGACAATTACTTAAAAATCGCTGAACTTTGGGCGTTTTCTTCCGGTTTGTTGGCTTCACTCTTCTGTTTGTTCTGAATTTGTTGTTGCGCATAATGGCTCCATGCACAATGACTCGAACAGGATATAACTAGAGAGTTACTACCAGTCATATCGATCAGTTAATATGAGTAATAAATGTAAATTCAAGATAAATTACCCTCGAATTGATGCAAATAAACCTTAACTAGTTGACGGCGGAGGCACGGGAGAAGATACATTGTATCGGTGGGTTTAATAGATCCTTTTGATTCATGCACGAATTAGTAACCAATGTTTGACAACGAAGTGGTTGTCATCCCAGAAATGACAACTATCCATATACCAATCATCACAATCATCCTCAAAATCATACCAAGCATATATTTCTTGATTATATTCATCCCTGATGTCTTCCATAAGAAACCTCTCATTCATGTTATACAATGAACTACGAAAACTATTATTGAGGCCATCTGCAAGGTCATGAAATTTGTCATGCAATGTGTCACACAATGTGTCATACAATTGAGATTTGAATGCTTCGAGAATTTCTTTGAGGTTTTGAGAAGAAATAGTCATCTGATCACCCTATGAACCCTTTGGTCCCGCAGCCGTCACGAAAAAACCCAAAAAAATAGAACAATAAGTTACAACAGAAAATCGCGGTTTTTTCTGAAAAAAAACCCTAAAAAACTGTTGAATTTAAAATGCTCAAAACTTCACTTCCCGGACTCCGTTTCGGCTGATTGTTTTTTTGAAATTGGGTGAAATTGTGAGAGGAACTCAGATCTATAATTTTTTTGAGAAAATTCATCCTCCAGCTGCAACAAAAATAAAAACAAATCGCGCCGCCATCCGCGGAAAAAACCCTGAAAATTGCAGATTTTAAAACTTCAATATCTTGACCTTCCGGACTCCGTTTCGGATATTTTTTTTTTCAACTTGGGTGCTTTTCTGAGAGGAACTCAGATATACAACCTGTTTCTGCAAATTTTTCAAAGAAATATACCAAAAAGTTCTGGAATGTCGCGGCCCTCTTTTTTCTTCTCCGAAAAAAAATCTGCAAAAATAAAAAATATTTTCCCACAATGTCTGCCAAGAAAAGTGTTTTGATACCACTTGTTAAGAACCAAAGAAATGAATACAAATATCACAATATATCCAAAGATATTTGAATATAATCACCACACAAGATATATGAAACCATATAGAAAACCACAACTTTATTAT
>SNQJ01S0077312.1:28851-58903 GCA_010110895.2 Picea sitchensis | reverse complement strand
GCGACCACTTGGAGCAGTTTATTAATGCAAAGAAAAAGATTACAGAGAGATTTTACAAGAGAGTTTCTCACAATCGATCATCGGAAAATGACCCTCCATGCTCTTTAAATAGAGATCATGGACCAATCAGGTGTTAAGACACGGATCAATGGCCGTTAAGATTGAGGAGAGTATGAACCGTCGGATCACTCTATGTCGGGAACATATCGTGATCGTCGGATTTCCTAACTACAAATGCATACTAATGCATACTAAAGAAACACACTAAGAAAAACACCTTTACCTAACGACATATTAGACCAAGTAGATCTTAACTAACTCCTAAGTGTCTAAATATCCTAACATTATTTATATTTAGTCTCATCTGTTTTTTGTTGAACAATGTTAGGTACCCATGCCAAGAGAGAGACACACTCTTGCAATGCGATCTACAACCAAATAAAATAGAACAGTGAAACAATGTCAATTGTTCTAGAAATGGAAAGAAATGAGGGGAACCAAGCTCAAAAATCCATGATGATTTAATTTCAAACTCAGGACGACAAAGATGCCCTGATCCGAAATTATCTTTTAAATGACAATGGTTGAGTTATCTTGCATGTGTTAAATTACCATTTAGGAAACTAATCAAAGAGGAATAAATAATGAGGAAACATAACAGTTATATATATATATATATATATATATAAACATAAACATGAAGCAACAAACCATAAAACACCAAAGTGATAACGGAGTTCGACAATCTCGCCTACATCTCTAGACCTTTGTCTCAGTAGGTGAGGCTTTCTTATTTCTGTTCAAATATTTAAAAGTACATCACAACAGTACCAAAAGGATTACAAACTAATTTGGTCTTGTTTTACCAGATCTATGGAACCGAACAAAACTGACAACACTGAAAATGGATGATCGGAGCTCCCAAAAATGGTCTACAAAGGTGCTCTCCTCAATGGCTTCCCTACATAAAAATGGCTTTGAATTGACAAATATTCAGCATGTACTTGTTCTGAACCTCCCTTTGGATTCGAGAACCCCTATTTTATATAGATCTGAAGTTGGTAACAACCTCCCAACTTCTCCCCAAGATCTGGCCTAAAAAACGGCCCAATATCCCCCCAAAATGACCAAAATCCCACAAATCTGATGATTAAATCATAAAAATATTTATAATATAGTTTTAAACCCACTTCTGGCACATATTATGGGCGCAGCCCCTTTTTCTCGGGATTTTGGTCATATGGAGGGTTTCCATGTGACCTTGGGCTAATCTCCTGGTGTGTTGGCCCCCTTTCTGTTTGGCTTTGGATAATGTGGCTTGGCCATGTGGCCTCGCCCTAGTCCTAAATGTGTGCGCCCTTCAAACCAGTGTAGCCCTATTCTATATCCCCGAGCCATATGGGATGGTGATGTGACTGAGATCTAGGGGCTAGTGCATATCCTTAATTGTGCCAACTGTTGTTAGACTGGGTAGTGGTCATATATCATCGGTCCCATGGTAACGTCGGGGGTTGGGGCTAGGCCCCAACCCTTTTTCCGCCTTCCTTTACAACACATGAAAATTAAATAAATATTATGCACATAAGGGTTACGAAACATTACGAGGTCGGGCTATCCATCCCGGCCCTTCCAAGACGTTTTCTCGGACAAAGATCATGCGGTCGAACCCCATAGCATCCAATATTTTACCAAAACCAAACAACCAATGAATGGGTGCCACGTGGCAGCCCATGTTTGGGCCACGTGGCACCACACCACTCACCTAAACTGATGCCACATGTCCAAGCACCATTGGTCCACCTATCTTTCGAGGTGTCATCCCAGTCACCTGCCACTGTACCTGCTACGTAAGTCGTACGGGCATGCCACGTGTCACCCTTGTAGTGGTGACACAAGTCACTCCTGGATTGGTCCACATGTACCTACCAAGTCAGAAAATTTTCCACGTCATTATACGATCAGATGCCACGTGTCACCTCTAGATGCTGCCACATCAGCATGATGACGTTAGCATTAACTTTTTGCATGTTTGGCAAAACGAACAGATCGCTATATATGGAGCATACGACATCCATTTGAGTTAGTTCAAGTTGCGTTGGGTTGGTATTGATGAGGCCTACGCAAATGTCTATTTTGAAGCCATTCTGAGCAATTTTATTTTTATGCCTTCTTGGACCCATTTTGGTCCCGAGATCCAATTCTATATCATGCCCCCATACCCAAATCTAGTCTTCATGATGTGCAAGAAACATATGGTTGAAATCCATGACGACCCACTAGCATTGGGAGACAAATTCAAAATGTAATTGTTGTTCTTGCTACTCATCATCACAAAGAGGATGAGAACAAATGTTGGAAGAAGAAAGGTCACGAAGGGAGACAAAAGGCCAAATGATTGACCCTTAATAAATACTAGAATAGAATTGAAAGAAAGGGTTTTTGTCTCTTCAAACATTGTACACCTCTGAACTACTTCGGTAATACAATGTTAACTAAAATTGGAGAGTTGTCCTAAGTGTTTTCATGTACTATTGTTGAAACTGTTAATACAGAGAAGCTCTCATGGACAACTTTTGATCGAGAGAAGGACTTGCATGTGTTGTTGTTTTGTTGTGAACTATTTCAAGCATAATGTTTTTTTTTCACATGGGTTGTAAGAGCATGTTTGTTTATGGACTATTCTGATGCAATATATGTCTTCTTGTAGTTTTGTCATTCTTTCTTCTATTACATGTCCTGAGAGAATGAGTTGCTAATGTATGTGATATAGTGACTTAGACTATTCTGGTTATATATTCATGTGCATGTTTTATCTGACTTTATTTCTTCATTTTAGATATTTGGGTGAAGCTACTGGTAGATTTAGTTTCATGCCACAACTCATTCACTTATGTTAATTCACTCCTAGCTAGGATAGGTTAGATTAGAATTAGATTAAGCTTGCATTTAGATAGTCTTCATCTACATCTTTTGGTTTCACAACCACCATCACTCACCTTCATCGGTGGACTAGGCTGCAACCAGTAGAACCAAACCATCAATGGATGTCGAGCCATAATTCAGATGGGTTCAATATTCCAAATGGTGAGAGATCTAATTGGGACTTCTTATCGGGGAGAACCCCTTACTGTTTTCGGGTGAATTTGGACCTGTCAACAAAATTGGTGCTAGAATGAGGGTTGGATGACAAGCCTTCCCACATGGAGTCATTTAATTTAACTCTTAACCAACCTATGTCTCCTCTCTGTACCTCTGTATGGGATGATGCTTTGATTCTTCCAAGACCCACTGAGGCCATCTCAATCAAGACAGTTAATCTCTTATCAAATCCCAAATTCGATGGTGAAGGACATGTCTCTACATTCACACATATCAAACGATTTGACATCGCTCAACAAAATCTTAAGATTGTACAAGACAATGAAACATTTCGATTGTTCATCCTCACATTTGAAGGGAAAATTAAAGCATGGTTTAGTACATTTCTAGCAAAATCAATTCATAGATGGAAACAATGCATGGACATTTTTATCACTGCTCATGAAAATTATGTTTATGACGAAGTCATTGGTGAATTGGAAGAAATCTGTAGGCTAAGGAATGAATCTAAGAATGATTTATTTCTAAGAGTCATGTGGATTTACCGTAGATTTCTTGAAAGGGATGAACCCTTAGGCCAATAAATATTTGATTGGTTTTCATATCTCGTCTCTATTTTTGAAAAATGCAATCTGAATGAACAAGCCATCTCCTATTCATAGAATTCAGATCCAACCACAAATGATATAGGGGGAATAATATTCGACCAACACTCCAACACAGGTGTAGCAGAATATTTATCAGTAATCCTAGACCCCGTAGCCCCAGAGTGTGAACCATGTAACAATCCCCCTTCTGAAAATCATGATCATATTCTGGTCTGTGATGAATCTCTTACTGAGGAAATCCCATCATCTTCAGAATTTGAAGATATTCATGCACTGCATACAAATATGTTTGATGATTATCATCCACATGAGAAACCATTCTTTTATCATGTAATACACTCTTCACATTACTATTTTGGTAATGAAACGTTGAATGATATACCAGATCAGGAAGAGTGCCCATCCCTGATCGATTGAACACTCATTCTTAATGACACTTCAGCCAGAATGTATCACTTTGAAACCCCTTCACAATTTCAATTTATGGAACATGTTGAATCAAAATCTAATCATAATGATCCTATTTTTGATGACTACTTTTATGTTCCAGAATTGAGTGTAGGTACCAAATTATCATTCGTTGATCCTTCACAATGTAAGAATTTTGACCTTGATGCAAATATTCTAATAACTTCAAATCTAAAATATGGAGAGCACAATGAGTTTGTTGATCCTCATGAAGAAATTTTAGCAAATGAACAACCCATAACCAGGCAAATCATAGGGAACATTGAGTTAATCCATGAAATGTTATTGCCTCAACATGCCCTATAATTACTTGTTATTCCTTGGGAGAAAATTCGTCAATCATCCTTGGATGCTGTTTCAATTCTCCAACACTCCTCGCATGATTTCGTTGATGTCATAGGAGAAGATTTGGAGCTATCTCTCACTCAATGTTTCCCTCAGAAAATCAACCATTATCTCTCCTCTCAGCATGCAAAGTACATGAAATTTGAACCCAGGGAGTTCTACATTGACAATGAGACACTCCAATTTCTATCGACGATTATGTCAAGTGCTTGTTTTCTTACTTCTACCCCTAGAATGACCAATATCACCCACTCTAAGACTCCCTTACAAAGTAAGTTGCATGCAATTTTCATTCATGAGCCTCATCAGGTATGTATCTCATTGTTGATTTCCTTCCAGCAATTATATGACGATAATTGTAAATTTTATGATGTAATTGAGTCATGGTAGGAGGAATATTACATACTTTCATGTATCGTGAATCACAACGCCACTAAATTTAACTTGTTGAGTGGAGACTTGTTTGAATCAATTCTTCATATCCTTCATCTCTCATTACTTCATTCTCTACAATTGGCCTTTAAACAACATGCGATTGTAGGTTTGGAGTTACTTGATTGGCTTCATTGGAAATATGCTTATACCTAGATTCCTTTCAGCCAGTGTAGGTTAGGTTAGAAATAATATTAACATAGTCTTCTTACTTCATTTCTTCCTACATAGCTTAGATATTTGTTTTTATTTTCATCAGAATAACATAAGTTTAGATTTGTTTTGTTTTCTTCAATAAATACCACCAACTTTTATTAGCTTAATTTGTAGTTAGTGGTCATTTCTTTAGTTTTCTTCTTTTAGTGCAATGATCTTCATTTTGTTTCACTAAAATTTTGTTTTAATCTTGGTTTTCCTCCATCTTCATGAGGAAACCATGTGCAGGAATTCTCCAAAAGGTTCAATTGAAAAATTCACTTGTATCAACAACATTTACCCTAACATTGATAGTTGGGAAGCCAATTGCCCCAAAATGTTGAAAGAATATCTGCTGGGAAATTATTTATAGTTCAACCAAGATTTATATTGGATTAAATAAATCATGTTTGTTGTTCACTGCCTTACTCGGGATGGTTTCTATTGAGCAGAACCCACTCAATCATTTGTGGATCTATGATAGAGGGTATACATGAGACTTCATGGTACACTTATCTTTTTTCCCATTCTTAAAGTTTGTTTTCATTCATGGAAAAACATAATACTATATTTCACATCTTGTATACACCTCAAGGAACAGAGTATCAAGTTTTAGTCTCCCTCTTATATTATCTCAAGTGGAATCTGATATCAAGGATATTGGTCAATAAAATGGATCTCAAGCACATCTCTTTATGGTAGAACTGGTAATCGTGACAGTTATAGTCATTTTTTGTCCAAAAAGAGAGATTCCACTAGACAAACCAACATTCAAGCTCAAGTCTACCCTATCTCCTAGAAATTGGAATGCGTGATACTTATGGCATGATATCATACACCCAAAAATATTTCGGTTATTGCTTTCAGAATACTGTGGTAAGGATTTTTCAGAAATATTTTCCGAAGTTGATCATGGAAATATATATTCATTTGAATAGAAAGACAAGATTCGATAAACAAACACATCTTAAGAAGGTTGAAATCGATCATGAAACATCATAATTGTGTTCAATTGGGCATGTCATGTTGTAACATTAGTTCTAGAGCTTGAATAAGTGAAAAGGAAATAGACATGTCAAAAGGCCAAAGCAAGGATCTTGATGGACAGTGAAGTGGAGATCTGGCCAACCCTTTCCCCCTAAAGAAAAAGGTTGCACAATGGAACTATAAGTCTTCAGAAAATCATGATGAGAGGTGTAATTCTCAGCCAACGCTAGCATTGAAACCCATTTGAATGAAGTATCACGCGTATTTTCTTTCACATGGATTAATCGTTTCAAGAGGCTGCAAATTTCTAGCTAGTCAGAATGTTTGAATATCCTCTAAGTTGTTGGAAACACTCAATCTATAATTTCTTTATCGGTCTACTACATTTCCTAATTACATATTGTTGATTGTCATTCATATAAAAGGCTTGATTTTTCAGTCACATCAAGAAATTGGACCAATTTCATCTCTAACCCTGAATATGTCATCTCTCCTAATTCAACACTTTTCTTCCCATTCTTTCATCATAATATTTTCCCTTCAAAGAAGTTTGTTTATTCAATTTTGTTGTCTTATGACCCCTAATTGTATTTAATGAAATACATACCTCTCACCTCCATTTTTCTTTTCATAGGAAGCACCTTCGCACTGGAAGCAGGAACGAATCATCTTGCATCTATTTCTTAGTTCATGAGTGAAATTAGGGGTCTCTATTTGAAAATAAATCAAAACTATTTGGGGATGTTGTGAAAACAATTAAACCATGATTGATCATAGTGGTTAATCAACGTTCATCCTTGCATATTGGTTGGTGAGAAGATCGTATGTAATGGAGGAACCATCCAAACACTAAGTAGTTTCTCACATGAAAAGTGAAGTGTCAAATTCTAAAGGCTGGAAACCAAAAGGGATATCTCTATGTATCCGGGTGCAATAAATATACAAATAAATATCAAAAGTTGGAATTTGTCCTCTATCAGGATAAAAATGCCATCGCTTTCCCCATCCACTGAATTTTAAACATGCACTAAATAATCCAGGAAGGAATGGAAAGGGAAGTTTGAATAGAATTTGGGACATGCAAATGTCTTTGTCAGGGCTATGGATGTTCACTGGTAGCGGAGCAAGGTCTGTGACATCATGGTGAATCCATCAGGGTTATGGATTCTCACGAGTAGTGGAGAAACACCTGCGAGATATCCATATAAGCACCTGGTGAAAAATATTTATTTATCCCAAACCTATATCAGCCCCAAGATGGAGATACCAACCTGGATCGTCGACGCAGTTTAAGGAAATAAAATTCATCAACATTCATCCTCCATATACAATAGATGAGATCTTCTAGCCGATATGAAAGCATCATGAGTTCAAGTAACTATTACGCATTATTCCTATAATTTTTTGAACTTAAAAGTAAATTCCATGACCCTCTATATTTTATGCTTATTAGTTAGGAAAGACTAGCAGATATTTTGACTTCGCCTAGTGTGTCTCCATTTGTTTTTCCCGCACAACAACCTCCCAATTTTATTGTCTTATCCTCTCTCCAAGACAAAAAATTGCCCCCCCCTTCAATTTTTCCAACCGGAACTTTCACACTCTCTCCCTCTCAAAAATGGCTACGCTCAAGTTTTCCTCTCGTTATCCCTACCTCATGTTCAATTACTCCTCATATCACTTCTTCCCGATGATCCACACTTTAGAGAGCCCCCTTTTCCAACGTTGATACATAGTATACCGACGCACACATCCTTATTCCATCTTCCAACGTTGATACATAGTATACCGACGCACACATCCTTATTCCACCTTTGCATTGATACGCCATTGATTTTCTTGAAAGTACATCATCCACCTCCTTTTGAGCTTGGATGAAACTCTATTACACTTCCACCAAACCTCACTGACACACAACTTCATCATAGCTGAATTTCGCATGATCAATGTCGTCTCATCGATATTGGTCACATTATTATATTTATTGTGAGCAAACTTTTCACCAACTGGATTCCTTCTACTTGTGTTGTTTCATCACAAAAAAATGACTCTCCCTTCCCTTCTACTTCGTTGCATTGCTTATCAATGAGGTTCAACTCTTCATTCTCAACGTGCTACCCATTGACAAGTTTCCCTCTCCTGTCGCAAATGCATCAATGGAATTATGTCAACCCCTCGTTGTTGTTAAGTGCATCGATGACCACCTACTCCCTCTCACCAATGTTGACTCAGTCAATGTAAACCACTTTTGTCATGAGGCCTATCTCATCCCCCTCCTAGCTCTGATCCCTTCTTGTTGCATTCATCGGTCAATATCCTTACATTTCCAATTAATAAAATTTCCATGCCTATCTAGACAATTGATCAATAATTTCCTATCTCATATGATTCGCTTCAAATCTCATTTGTAATCAAGTTCGTAGTGTTCCCCAGTGGATTTCTTCCTGCACATGGTACTAACTTGATTGCTTTGTGTTTCCTAATGTTATGACTAAATACTCATTGTGGAAGCCTTGCTTAGCATCAGATGGTTTAATCACAACACCTACAGATCTTGTGTTGGTTCTGAAATGCACTTTGGGAGAAATTTGTTCCTTTCAGCTCCTAGACAATGTTAAGCGCACTAGATGTCAGTTGACAATTTTGGAGGATTTATAACTTTGTGCTATTAATGCATAACCTCAGTATTAATGAGTGGATCAAGAGCATGTACATCACATATGACCCAACAATGAACGAAATTAAATTTGGATGAAGAAATAAAGAACGTAGGACCCAAACTTTCATTAAAAAATGTCTTTGGGCACAACATTTCGAAATCCGTCAAAGTGAGTTTTTCATCCCTAAAATAGGACAATTGTATTATTTTCTCCATTATGATTCCAATGCAACGAACAGAATCAAAATCTGAGGTCCGAAAGTGCCAAAACAACTGGCTAGGATTTCCCATCAGACAAGCCTTGATAGTTGTGGTCATCATTAGAAATGGATCCAATCAAATGATGGAACATCATGTTCAATTATACTCATCGAAGTGTTTCTCTATGTTATCCATGTTACAAAAAAATGACACCTCAATCGGGCGTCATATGAATAAATGTACCAATCCAGTGCGTGGTCTCTTAGCGTGATGGCTAACTACGCAAGTTTAGTGTCCTCATCTATGATCTATTTTTCTTCCCAGATCTTTTCACAGATGAACAAGTTCTTCTTAGGGTCCTTTGATGCCTCTCCTTTAAATTCTGGTAACCTGATGGTGGGATCATGTCCTGCCATCCTGAATGTTGAACTACTACCTTTGCACGGGTAGATCCTTGACTAATTCTTCTTGAATTGTCTCCCCTAGTCATTGCTCCCTGTGTAGATGTGCTTCCTGCTACGTTTCTTCCACTGAAATTTGGTTTTCTAAATGGTGGTGTTATTTCTGGTGTATTAGTCGCACATGGTTTTATGGGTTCCACACTGACACTTATATGGATAGGAGTTATGCCTCCATTTTCTTCTCTTGGACCTCTTGTCTTCCNGTTTCTTCCACTGAAATTTGGTTTTCTAAATGGTGGTGTTATTTCTGGTGTATTAGTCGCACATGGTTTTATGGGTTCCACACTGACACTTATATGGATAGGAGTTATGCCTCCATTTTCTTCTCTTGGACCTCTTGTCTTCCTTTCATATGTCACACAGAGGATTTCCTCAATCTGATCCACAACCCAAATATCCTCTACCTCTTATTCATCAATTGCCAAGCCTTCCCTCATGGCTATGGCTCTCTTCTTACTGTTCATATTATATTGGTAGGGTACTTCACTACACCTTCTTCTAGTTGTTTCCATGATCTACTTGATCTGGTCTTCCTCCATCATGATTGGATCCAAGTCCCCCTCCTTCTTTCCTTTATCCATTTCTTCCTCCATTTCTCCATCTCTCATCAGTGCTTCCCCCCTTCCCCCATGCATGCAGGGAATTTTAGATATATGAGGCCATTTCCATTACACCTTTGTTATATAGTAACATCTTGATGGAAGTGTACATTGATCTGATATACCTACCTTGAGTTCCCTTCAAGAACTCTTTCTTTGTTGCGTTTTAAGACTTTGCAGTATCTACTGCAAATTATGTGATAAATCCTGCAACAATGTTGTCTAACCATAAATCTAATGCATGCATAAATTTATTGTCAAGTTGTTGTAGTTGAGTGATCTTAACATGATTCCATTCTAGCTATATCATCTTATTTGTAGGGTGGTTGTCTTTCAACCTCAATATCCACTCCTGCAACACATGCAAGAAATCGTAAAAAACTACTTCATGCAAGTCGTTGAATATGTACTTGTCTCAGAAATGGAACCATTTGTTGGTTACACTTCCTTCCTGTTACCCTTTTTGGGTTGACGCAAGTTAAGGTCCTCTTAGTTTCCAACAAAACCCCTTTAAAACTATCGACCCCTCTAGTAAACCAGAAGGCAACACAGTACAGAGGGTGAACTGCGCAGTCTCACTCGATATATCTATATTGGTGGCTGAAACACTGATCCAGGTGGATATTGGTGGCCACCCACCTTTTTCGACTAGCTCAAAACAATAATCTGGCAATTTTGGCAATTTACTATTTTAAGCAGTTTTTAATTTCTGGGGCCAATTTGAGGGCCCAAAGGAAGGTTTTTCGAGATCGAGGTTCTCAATGATAGCCTATGACATGATTGATACCCCAACATGAATCTCCTTGACGATACCTTTCCAACGAGGTATCATATGCCTAAAACGAAGATCGTATACAAAAGTTACGACCCCGAGAAGTTAATGTACTAACTTACCCAAACAGGGCCCACATGACTTTTGGCGCTTCATCTCCTAGGGTTAGGTTTTTGGATGTCTAGGGTTTTGGCATTCCTATTTATTTTAAAACGGCATTCAGAGCCTCATTGTAATCATCTTCTTGCGAATGCGAGTATCCGTCCCATCTCTTCTCAGAGATAAGTTGCCATCATTCTAGGGAGTCTTTCACTCTATATTTTTACAGTGTTTATACATTTCTTTCATTAATAGAAATTGTGTATTATTGTATATATGTGTTTATGGTTGCATATCTGATACATTTCTATTATATTACTGAATATATGTGATATCTTTGTGCATTTATTTATTATATCTCCGCTCTCATTTCGTGCCGAAAATAATCTGGATCAGTGGTATCAGAGCAGGCTGCTCTTGATCGTTTTTCAGTGCATGTCCCCGACAAGGTCTGAGTATAGCAAGTTGGGTCTCGAGCTTGTTTCTCTTGAATATAATCGCTCTCGCACACCCAATAAACCCTCAACGGCAGAAGAAAATAAAAACGGCGGAGTAGACAATCCTATCAGTCTGTTGCTTGAGCAAGCTCTTACGTGACATAGGGACGAAATGATGGAGAATTTTTCCCACATCCTTCAATGCTTGCGGATAGCAACAGGCGCATCTTCATCAAGTGGCCACTTTGGAAGCACCTCACCTTTCAAGGTACAAGTTAATTTTGATATTCCTATATTTGAAGGACAGATAGATGGAGAAGCCCTAAACAAATGGTTAAATCTGCTAGAAGGTTATTTCTTTGTTCATGATTTTTCCGATGGGGAAAAGATCACCTTCTCACTCCTTAAATCTCTCCCTCATGTTAAACATTGGTGGGAAACTTACTGGGACCAAAGTTCCATAGAGGAGTCTGGAATATATGGGCCCGAGCCCACTTGGAATTTTTTTGTGGATGCGGTAAAGGAACAGTATTACCCTATTGGAAACTATGAGGACCAGTACATGAGATGGACCACACTATGGCAGCAGAGGGGCCAAGCAATTTCAGAGTTCACCAATACCTTCCATACCCTGCGCACTAAGCTGGGTATCAAAGACTCTAAACGACATTTGGTTTTGAAATACCGTGGGGCTCTACACAGATACATCCAAACTCAAATAGATTTTATGGACATCTCATCACTCAGTGTTGCTTATCGATATGATGTTAAACTCAAGCATAAATTTAAGCACCAGAACAAACGGGATTTCAGGTCTGCAAATCCGCAACAACCAAAGTATGACCGAGACAGCCTATTATCTCCACTTTTTAGGGATAACTAGGAGATCATGTCTTGAGGCCCACAGGTCCTAGACATGGAGTACCGACTGCAGGATTGACCTGAGCATGGCCCTGTAGGGCCCGCCTTTTCTTCATTCATCATCTTTGTCTTGTCAGCAATAACAACATCCATCACCATCGGCTTGATCCTGTATCAGAAGAGGTTCTTGCTCCATGAGGTAATTGGTCTAGGTATCATGGTATGTGTCACTTTTGATCATTGAAACCTTTAAATATATGCATACGATTCCTTGTATCTCTAACAACTGCTTGGATCTTACATTTTCCCACTTGACCATGCTTGGGGGAATTGACAGGGTGCCCTAGAAAGCCTGTGCCCATAGGTTTTTGTTTTCCACTGGGGGAATTTTTGAAAAGCCATCATCCGCTCCCATCATAACACCATTGTTTCATCTTATCTCCCGCTCATTTATCCCACTCCCCTTGTCTGGGCATTGGGTTGACCTATTTACAGGATGGCACCTTATCTCGTGGGAAGAAGGGGCTAAAGTCCCAAAAGGTAAAAGCAGCTGGTAAAGGACAAAATCCTAGAAATAAAACCTCGAGATGCTTCACCCAGGGATCCCCGAGAAGGCAGTAAAAATCCTCTCAGCAAGAAACAAGAGGGACCTGGAAAATAACAAAACAAGACCTACTTAGAGGATAGGGGGTCACATCACGCACATCATATATAGGCAAACAATTAACATATGCCATGTCATCTAACAAGAACAAACATAGAACATCAACTTGTTCTTCAACAAGCTTCTTTTCACACTCATAGTCTTGACTATCTACAAATGAATACATAAAACGATCAGCCCTCTGCTCATCATGGGATGGATCAATGCCTCCTCTTTCAACAAGTGGGATGTAATTTTTTGCAAATCATTAGCATTGGAAACTTCAAGAGGACCTATGATATTGTCAATTCTATGCTCAAGATTCCAATCAACTATTTTCTATTCATATTCACTTTCATGTCCTTGAACATTCAACCCCTCATTTTGGGTTTGTTTACATGCTTGGATGTTGTGTTGAATGTCCTAAGCATCACTAAACATTTGTTGTAAGGAGCCAGGTCTTCTTTCCATTAGGAGGAAAGAAAAATCTGGATGAAGAGCAGTTGCATAATGGAGCATGGCAACAGCTTCATAGGGTTGAATTTGTTTGGACAAATTATAATAGACACTAGAGAAATTTCTACTGAATACAGAAATAGATTCATTGTTGCATATTTTCAAGGCGTAAAACTCAGTGAGTTGCAGCTCTAAGGATTTCTCCTTGCCCCAAAATTTAAAAAAGACCTTCAATTCCACCCATGAGCTGATGGTTTCTGGGTGTAAGTGTTTGAACCAGTGTTTGGTGTCTCCTTTCAAGGATTGAAAGAAAACTCTCATACACACATCATCGTGGTCAATCTCGAATAAATCTATAAAATGCTCAAACCCTTGAATGTGCTTTTTAGCAGATATGATACCCGATTCTCCGTCGAACACAGGTAGGAACTCATAGTAATTTGGAGGGAAATCATGAAGGGTTTGGGGTAGCTTTAAGGGTATATATCTATGTTAGGCCTTAGGGGGTGTTAGGCCAAGAACAATGGGAGAGACATTGGTCTAAGTCTCACGAGATTCATCAACTTGGTCATTATCATTGTGTGGCCTAGGTGAAACCTTTTTATCAGAACCTGCGACAAGGCGAGGGTATGCATGTGCAACGTATAGAGGAGGAAATATAATTTTAAGTCTTTCATGATCATTATTAAGATACAATAGGTAAAAGAAAGTTCGTTTGGAATTTCAAGGAAGGAGCAGAGGCAACTTAAAATGAAAAGTAAAATGCTTTGTAAGAGGTCCCATTTTGAGTACCTTTTTCCCTCATGATGCCCTTCCTTGCCCCTGTCAAGGGGTTTCATCTTTCAATGAAGTTTTTGTCTCACACTTGAAGTATTGAGAGCAGGGTCGCCTCTTGGAAATTCAGGATTCTTTTATCAGTGGAGTCGCCTTCGAACCGAAGTGGACTCGCCAGAGCAGGAATACAGTCAATGTGTGCCAAAGTGTTTGCCGCTCCCAAACCCTAGAACTCAACCATGTCGTTCTTCCCAGGGAAAAATTTTAAATTTCATCCCCGGAAATGGCGCCAGAATGTTAGCACTCTGTAAATTATGTCTGGCTGAATAGATAGATGACAGAGGTAATTGTTTCAACTAGCTTTAGAGCTGAGGCACTAGCCTGCTCAACTCAGAGAGGGCTCTCTCATGTCACTTGATACATCTATGGAAATCGGTGGCTAGAATTGGTTTGTTTTGGGGTTTTAATAAAGTTGTTGAACATATAAAGATGACCTTTGGGCTATGGGTTCAAGAATGTAGGATGCATTTCCAAATCGTGAAAAAAATCAAGAGGAAAAGGCTAAATGAGGAAGTGACTTCTGAGTTTATGCTTGAAAATTTTAGATGGTTTCAGAAGAAAAGAAACACACAACTATTATCAGAGCATTATAGTAATGAATTTTGAAATGTTTTAGAAGAGATGAACATAGTCTAAATTGCCAAGCCGAGAGCATTGAATAATGAATTTTGGATTTTTAGTTTCTCGATTTAGACAGAAGAAAGAAAAATGAAAATACAGAATAACAGGAATCACACACTATGAGAGAAAACGAGACTCATAACACCACCAATTAGAATCTTTTCATAAAAGGTCCCAAAATCTGCCTCTACACCCATGTATTCATTCTAGCCCCAGAGATTTATAAAGTTTTCGTGCACAGAGGGCATGCTCCTCTTTTCTCCATGCTTCTATACTCATGAGGCCAAGCATATATAGAGGAATTTCATATGGAATTTAAAATGTTCTGACTTCCTCATAATTCTAAAAACAGATACAAGTTACAAAAAGGAAGAACAGTTGTATTATTTAAAGGGACCGTTAGTAATCGGTCTGTCATATCAGGACTCCCTTCTCTTAAGCCAACATCTGTCCAAAACTATCTGAAATACACCAAAATTTTACCTAAGGATTCACCTCAGCTTGGCGATTTCCTCCTCCAGGGTACTCCACCAATCGAAATTTTCCCCGACACTCTCTATCATCTCGGTTTTGGCCTCTGATTTCCTCCTTTGCTCCTCTTCTTCTTTGCGGCTGGGTGGCAAGTGTTGTCTGCATGTTCATTTATGACAAGATCCCTCATAACGGGGTTTAATTTTACTCCCCACTCTGTCTCAGTTTTAGGTTCGGTATGAAATTTAGTTGCCAACATCTGCAAGACCCATCTTTCATTCTTACTTATTGACCTGCCTAGTACCTTAGCTGAGAACCTAGTCACGCCAGACACCATTTGAAGGGTATTATCCATGCCTTCTGGACTTCGCAGAGACCTTGATTTGGCCACCCTTTGAGTTTACAGAATTCAGGAGCACATGTCGAGCTTGTTTTTCTTACGCATAAGATGACAATTTCCCAGAATAGGATAAAATGATTCATATTTGAGATTTGATGGTTTGTGTAATTTGCTCACGAATTACTGTCACAGTACCTTGGTGTGCCATGCTTCATCAATCCACTTTGAATGATGAGCCTCGACTTAGTTATGTGGCGACGTCCTTTTGGTACGTCATCCGGGAAAGTACCCGGACTGGCGATGTGAGGTGATCTGACCAACTGCCATCCTCCCCGCGAGCTATCGACATGATGTTTTGAACCACGTGACATTGGGGCCATAGGAAAAGTGGTTTCGGGCAATCCGTTGTCTCCCCCGATGCGTGTGTAAGAGTGCCACACATTCCACGTCGAAACCAGAGTAGTTTTCCCCGATCTGCCTTCGCGATGTTAAGTTATGCGCTATTTGTTTGTCCGATGTAGGCTTCGACCGTAGATATGAGATTCTTCAATATCGATGGCCCGCCAAGCTACTCCCTTCCCACTTCCTCTACATTCGTTCATACGCCACGGAATATAGCCGAGCGCCCTAAACTATCGCGCCTCTACTGTGGTATAGTGTCTCGCTAAACTTTAGAAGTTTTTACATCCTGATAAAAATTGTTGGGGTGATAACACCAGGAACTAGCAAATAATGCCCAAGTGTCACCAAAATGGCAGATCCGACGGAGGACCAAAACAAGAAAGATGGCAAAGGAAGAAGCTGAAGAGTTAGAGGAATTGACAATTATTTCATGAAACGTTTTTTGATTAATCGTTGTAATCGATTCTCATACCGAAACTGTCAGTTGTAATTATTGTAATCAATTTTAGAAGCTGAAACATTTCAGTTCAGCTATTGTAATCAGTTTCTAATTGAAGGAACTCAAATTGTATAAATATTAGAAGTTCCAAATGTATTAATGTTGGCAGAAGTGTAAGGGCACCTTTTTAGTTGTTCTGAACTCAATTGTAATTTTCTGGAGTTGAATTGAATACATATGCAGAAGATTTTGAAGTCTCTATGAAAATATTCTAATGGTGGTGATATGAGTTTTGTCTTCTCTCATTGTATGTATTTCCTGTGTTCTTTAATTCCATTTACATTGTATTATGTTTAAATTGGATAGTTTAAAAACCCATAATTCATCTTGTGATGCTCTTGGCTTAAGCAATTTAAATTGTGTTAAGTTCTTCATAACCAATTCATAATTCATTTCATAAACGCTTTGATGCAGTTACCTGCTTTCTTTTTCTTCTTACACTCTACAAACTACAATTTATAACTCAGATTCATTGCCTCACTTAGCCTTTATCCTTTGGAGAGTTCTACTGGTCAGTCAATGTTTTCATTTATTTTCATAATTTTGACTCCATAGCCCTAAGTATCCCTCCCCTTCCTTGCCAACAAACTTATAAAAACCCCCCAAAAATAAACTAAACCTAGCCATTGATTGTCAAAGAAACACCAAGTGACACGAGAGAGCCCTCTTTGAGTTGAGTAGGCTAGTACCAAGCTCTAAAGTTGGTTTGTAGGTTACCTTTGTCGTTTGTTTATCAGTCGAACAAATTTACAGAGTGCTAACATTTAATTCTACATTTGCATTCTCTTTATAATTTATCTAACCTTTATTAATTATCGAATTACATGTGTAGGTACTAAGTCTTACAACCATTCACGTGATCATATGCATTTCAAATCATGCATCTTACATGTTGGCACAACCCATTCCCACCTCCATCCCAAATTCATTTACACTTATGTGTTTTGCATTGATTAGTTTATATCAAATGAGATAGATTAGAGAGCATAATAGATCATTCTAGCGTTCATATGGAAGTGGAATTATCACCAAAGGGCTTGCCAATTTAATGGTGGGAGGGATTATTAGACCCATTATTTGGATACTAAGCCTATGTGGTTGATGAGGGTGAAAAACCTCAGTAAATAGTATCATTATAAGGTATAAAACAATCAACATAAGGAATAACATGATCACATCATAACAACTTAGGTGTTAGATAAAGGAGACTTAGTGTCACTACATGATATCAAGTACTCGAAGAACCGAGGGGAAATGTGGATGCATTGCCTTAGTCCATTTTGCATCACATAGACCATTGATAAGACACAATCAAAGTGGCACAATTAGATGACAAACAAATGAAGAGATGGGTTAACAATGCATGCCTGGAACTCTTCTTTGTGCTTAACACTAGAGGATCCCACTCCTTTAGGAGGGTGATGGGTAATGGGAGGAGTTTGTGTGCATAGTAGGAATTTTGACTCTTTTGTTGTGTACATAATGGTATCCATGATGGGTTTGCGTAGATTTTGTGTTGTGAGTTGAGTCATTAGAGGGTTGTTTTGGGGAATAAATGCAACACTAGCCTTTTGCATTAGTGAGGGGATGGTTGTGGGAGATATGTTCATGGGATGGTTTCCTCTACCTTGTGAAAGTCCTTTATGGTTGCTTAGAGGTTGGGGGTGGGNATGCATAGAACCCAGTTTTGGGGAACTATGAGAACTTTATTATCTTTAGGAGTTAGGAACCTATGGGGGGGTTTTAGGATTGGTGGAGAAAGGTGGGTCAGTGTTGCATTTGTGGTGCATGTTAGAGCCCAAGACTTAGATGTTTTTAGATAGACACCCATCTTATCAATCTTTTCAAACATGTAATGTGGGACTTGTGGATCCATGCCAAGTGTAAGGTTGACTTCCTTAGAGAACTAGGGTTTCTCTTAGCGAAAATCAATGGTTTAAAGTGAATCCATCCTTGTGGGTGACAATATCGAGGCCATGGTTAGTTAAAAGCTTGATTTTGAGTAAAATTCACCTCGTTTTGCATTTACGAGAGCCACATACTATTGTCTCTGTATGTTTATTGTCAACATTGCTTTGTATCATTGATTTGTAGAATTCTTTGGTAGAATTTGGTGTCTAGAATTAGTATTTGACAAAGTTCGAGAGATTGAGATAGATTCAATAATGAATCATAAAACCTAAAGGGAAAATTGAAATATTACCAATGCATTAAGAATTGTTAGTTTGATCACAAATAAAATGGTAAATTTTACCATAAAAATTATCCTATTGAGAACCCAAAGTCCTTGCCTATTTAATTCACAACTAAAATAATACTAATTAAAACACAACTAAAATAATATTAATTAAAACAATCACTGAACTATAACTAACATGAATCCATTTAACTCCATATATATATATATCAAAGATCAAATCTTTTAGAGTGTAAATTTTTAAGTATGTTTAAAATAGATTTAGATATAAATGAAAAAAAGATATTCTTTTACATGCATGTTTAGTGATCAAATCTTTTAGAATGTAAATTTTTAATTATGTTTAAAATAGATTTAGATATAAATGAAAAAATATATTTATTTTTTTTACATGCACGTATAAAGTTTTTCTTTTACATGAAAATATAAATTTTTATTTTTATTTTTTTAAATAATATTTTAAATATTAAATTTACACATTAAATCAATCTCTCTCTCATATATATATATATATAATTAACATTATTATAATAATAACATAAAAATATCTCTATCATCTTGATAACAAAGTATCAAATAAGTATCTTAAATCAAGATGAAGAACCCAGCTAGAGATCCACCAATATTGAATCTGCTTGTTGGTAGTTATAACATTAACACATATCCAAAAATACAGTCAAATCAGGTAGATGTGTCACACATACGCAGACAATGCGGATCTGTTGACATTCATGGGTAGTTGCACAGGCCGACATTGCGGATATACTGACATCTGCATCAAGTGTAGTTGCAAAACTGTTATGCAGGCCAGCTGCAACTTGTATCAGTCATAACTGTACAAATATTGTGGAGGCCAGCTGCAACTTGTGCTACAGTTCCTTTTCTATCCAGGAAAGCTGCGGGCCATTCCTACGTAGTAAAACGGATGGCCATTCCCCAACTGTTTATCCGATCGTATGTGTTGTCCCTTGCATGTCCTCCTTCCTACCCTTCAATTCTGACAATTTGTTTTTTAAGTAATTTTTACGGTAATTTCTTATGGAAATAATTTGATCACAAAATATATCTTAATATGTATTATTCTATTATGTAAAATTTCACTTTAGAGTACTTTCTTTTGATAATTAATGAGTGATTTGTTTTGATAATTAATAATACTTTTAGAGTAATTTGTATTGGAAATAATCTGATCGCAAGCCATAGTTCGACAAGGTGTGACGATTGCCTAATAGTCGCAGGCTACCCTCATTCAAGGTGCGACGATCTTAAAGTATAAGGTTATTTTTTTTTGGAGTTGTTTTTGTTAATGGCGAAAGTGCAGAGTTCCAAGTTTGAGGTGGAAAAATTCAGTGGTAAGAATAGCTTTGCGCTATGGAAGCTCAAGATGCAAGATCTTCTTGTGCAACAAGGATTGCAAAAGGCCTTGGCTGGAAGGTCAAAGAAACCGACAAGTATGACAGACGAGGATTGGGAGGATTTGGATGCAAGAGCCCTCAGTGTTATTCACCTGTATCTGGAAGATGAGGTGTTGTTTAACATCGTTGATGAGGTGACAACAACAGGTTTGTGGACCAAACTGAAGAGTCTGTATATGACAAAGAACTTGTCAAACATAATCTTCTTGAAGAGGCAGTTGTACAACTTGCAGATGAAATAAGGTACGAAAATTGTTGATCACTTGAATGTTTTCAATACTATGATTTGTCAATTAACTAGTATGGAAGTAAAGTTTGAAGATGAGGACAAGGAGGTTACGCTACTGTGTTTGTTGCCTGAGTCTTGGGATCATCTTGTCACAGCGGTGTGGTTTAACACAACAAATGCCATTGATTATGACACCGTTGTGGGAGCTTTGTTTTCTGAGGAGATAAGGAAAACATCGAGTAAAGAAACCTCAACAGTAGAAGCAATGGTGGTCAGAGGTCGATCTACAAAAAGAGAGAAAAATCAGAGGGGTATATCAAGGTCTAAGTCAAAAGGCAAGGAGAGTAACTAGAAATGTTGGTTCTGTGGAAAATATGGGCATCTCAAGAAGGATTGCTGGAAAAAACAAAATGCATCCAAGGAGGACTCCACCAAAGAATCAAAGGAAGCTAATGTAGTTGAAACAAGTTCAGGTTTCAATTCAGGTATGGTTGATGAGGTATTGTCTACTTGTGATGTTTCATATCAATATAAACATTGAATTTTAAATTCTGGTGCATCCAACCACATGTGTCTTCATAGAAATTGGTTCTCAACTTACCAATCTATTGATGATGGAGTTGTTTTTATGGGAAATGATTTTTCTTGTAAAATTGTTGGAGTTGGTAGCGTCCGGATTAAAATGCATGATGGTTCTGTAAGAACATTAATAGATGTAAGGAATGTCCCTGAACTAAGAAAGAACTTGATATCTTTGGGAGTTCTAGATTCTGCTAGTTACAAGTGTACAACTCAAGGTGGGGTATTAAAGGTGTCCAAAGGCATCTTAGTAGTCATGAAGGCAAAGAGGATCGAGAACCTTTATCAGCGTGAATGATGGAAATAAGTAAATCAAGCAGTGGTAGCATATGAAGATGCAAGTGACTCTGTTCGTTTATGGCATCAACGTTTGGGTCATATGAGCAAGAAAGAGCTTAAGGTACTGGTTGATCGTAAATCATTTCCAAGTTTGAAGTTTCTGAATTTGAATTTATGCAAGTATTGTGTTTTTGGAAAACAGTGTAGACAGAATTTTAAAACATGAAAGCATATAAGAAAAGGTATCCTTGATTACATTCATTCAGATGTTTGGGGACCATCCCCTACAGTTTCTTTTGGAGGATCGTCATATTATGTGACTTTTATAGATGATTACTCTAGAAAGGTTTGGGTCTATTTACTTAAAAGAAAAGATGATGCATTTAATGCTTTTAAGCAATTCAGGGCTTTGGTTGAAAAGAGCACTGACAGGTCAATCAAGTGTTTAAGGAGAGATAATGGAGGTGAATTCACATATGTGGAATTTGAGAACTATTGCAAGGAAGTTGGGATCGAAAGACATAAAACCACGGTTTATACTCCTCAACAGAATGGTGTTGTCGAACGCATGAATAGGACTCTTCTAGAGAGAGCAAGAATCATGCTCAGTAATGCCAAGATGCAACATGAATTGTGGGCAAAAGCAGTTCTTACAACATGTTATCTGATAAATCGGTCACCATCAACTGCAATAAACTGTAAGATTCCAGAAGAGGTATGGATAGGTCATTCGTGTGATTTTTCAAATCTAAGGATATTTGGTTGTGATGCTTATGCTCTAATTTCTAAAGATCAGTGTTCTAAGTTAGATCCTAGATAAAAGAAATATGTCTTTGTTGGTTATGGTGATGGAGTTAAGGGGTATAGACTGTGGGATCCTACTGCCCACAAACTCATCATAAGCAGAGATGTAGTATTTTATGAATCCTCACTCTTAAAATCAGAATTGGTAGAAGTTGAAGTGAGACAAGAAAGGGTACCACAAGTTCATCAAATTCAGTTGGAAACTCAACCATCTTCAGAAAGGGAGGAGCATGAAGAAGTTCCAGAAGAAGAAAATGAAGATGCAAAAAAAATCCAGGAAACTGAGGATATACCTCAACCATCTTTGAGGAGATCTTCATGGGTTAGGAATCCTCCCACAAGGTATGATGATTGCGTTTCATTTGTGTCTTTGCTTTCTATTGATGGAGAACCTAGTTGTTTTCAAGAATCAATTAAGGTATCTGAAAGTGCTCGATGGAAGAAATCTATGAAAGAAGAAATGGATGCCTTAGAGAGGAATAAAACATGGGACCTAGTAGAACTTCCAAAGGATAGGAAGGTTGTCGACTGCAAGTGAGTCTACAAAATGAAAAAGGGTGTTGATGATAAATTCGAAAGGTATAAAGAAAGATTGGTAGCAAAAGGGTATTCTTAAAAGGAAGGTATTTATTTTCATGAGATTTTTTCACCAGTTGTGAAGCTTGTTTCAGTTCATGTTATGTTAGCACTAGTTGTTTTACGTTATCTTGAGTTAGAGTAGCTAGATGTTAAAACAATGTTTCTACATGGAGATTTAGATGAGGATATATATATGGAACAACCAGAAGGGTTTGTTTAGGATCGCAATAAGAGGTTTGTTGTAGACTCAAGAAGTCATTGTATGGCCTGAGACAGTCTCCCAGGCAATAGTACAAGAAGTTTGATTCCTTCATGGTGAGCCTAAATTTTACAAGAAGTGAATATGATCATTGTGTTTACTTTAAAAAGTTGGAAAATGGCATGTTCATTATTTTGGTGTTATATGTTTACGATATTCTTGTGGCAAGAAAAAACATGGTCAAAATCAACAGGTTAAAGGCTCAGTTGGCTAGGGTGTTTGATATGAGGGATCTAGGAGCAACAAAACAAATCTTAAGCATGGAGATACACAGAGACAAGAAAAATGATAAGTTGTGGTTATCATAACATAACTATGTGGAGAAAATACTTATAAGATTTGGTATGAATAATGTGAAACCCTTACAGATCCCTTTGGCTTCCCATTTCAATCTTTCTTCAGGTTTATGTCCTAGTAATGATGAATAAAAGGATTATATGTCTAGTGTACCATATGCTAATGCAGTGGGAAGTTTGATGTATTCGATGTTGAGTATTAGACCAAATATTTCACATGCAGTTGGTGTTGTCAGTCGATACATGGAAAATCCAGGAAAAGAGCATTGGGAAGAAGTGAAATGGGTGCTTCGATATCTTAGAGGCACAAGCATTTATTCTATCACCTATGATGGTTCCAGAGATTCATTTTGCAGTTATGTAGATTCATATTTTGTAGGTGACTTGGACAAAAGCAGACCCACTTCACTATATGTATTTACTCTTGCAGGAGGACCTATTAGTTGGATGTCAAAGCTTCAAAATGTAGTCACTTTATCCACTATTGAGGCAGAGTATATGACTGCTTCACATGCATGCAAGGAGGCAATTTGGTTATAGGGTTTATTGGGTGAGTTTGGAAGGATGTAGGACAAGGTGAAAGTATTTTGCGATAGTCAAAGTGTTATTCATTTGGCTAGAAATCTAGCTTATCACAGTAAGATGAAGCATATTTATGTTAAGTGCCATTTTGTAAGACATGTAGTTGATGAAGGTGGAGTGTCTTTAGAAAAAGTCCATACAAAAGTGAATTTTGCAGACATGTTTACGAAGCCAGTTTTGTTAGACAAGCTACGATGGTGTTTGGATTCTATTGGCTTGCAAAAAATGTGATGAATTAATTAAGGGCATGACATGTCAGGTAAATTGTTGTCAAGGTGGAGATTGTTGGAAACATGCCAATGAATTTCCTCATGCGCTCACATGCACATGCATGCAACTATGTTAATGTGCATGCATGCAATCTATTTATGAATTGTCTGTGTAACTATGTGATCTATGTTGGGTATGTATTATATTCTTTGCACGAGTAGTAGTGTCTGCGTTGCACAAGGGGGTTTGAGGGGGGGTGCATGGGGGGGAAATCTCCCCACTCGAGAAAAACATTTCTTCCTCGGGAAATGTGTGACATATTGAGGTGGTTTTTCGGCACATGGTTTCTTTGTCGATGGTTTTCTATTTCCGATTAAGGAATTAAGGTTGTTGACTAATCTAGGTCATTGGGTTAGGGTTTTGGATGTCGTTGGATCCTATATGTATATTGTATTGTAAAAAATGTAATACTATGAATGAATATAGAATATGATGTTTTTTGCAGTTTGGGTTTCCAGGGGAAAAATCTCTGTGTAATGTTTGTATTTTCCATTGTATATTTTCTGTTCTTTTACTGAAAATTTGTTTGCAGTAAATATTGTACAAGTTTAAAATCCACATTTGGTATCATAGCTTTGTTGGCTTTAGGGGGATGCCTTTGTGGTCAAGGGTTTGGCTCAGGACTGTGGTAAGCCTTGTTACGGTGGGAGATCTGTGGTATTGATTTTTCAAGTGAAAAGAAATGGCAAGAAATTTGAAGATGGAGATCGAGAAGTTTAATGGGAAATGTTTTGAGTTGTGGAAGCTCAATATGGAAGATCTGTTGGTGGATAGAGATTAGTGGATCGCGGTAGATCTAGGTACTTCACCTACAAGAACTTCAGAGGATGACTGGAAAAAGTTGGATCGGAAGGCAAGGAGAACAATCCGATTGTGTCTCTCAGATTACGTAATAATGAATGTGCCAAAGGACACTACAACCAAGGATTTATGGGATAAGTTGGGGAAGTTGTATCAGTCTAAGTTCCTAGTAAATAAACTATTCCCGAGAAAGAAGTTGTATAACCTGAGGATGAGAGATGGAGACTCAGTAGCAAAGCATTTGAACACCTTCAATACTGTGGTGAGTGATTTAGTATATGTTGAGATTAAGATTTCAGATGAAGATAAATGTATCAGTTTACTGTGTTCTTTACTAGACTCGTGGGATAGTATGGTTGTGGCCATAGGTAGTAATACCACTTCCTTGAAGTTTGATGAAGTGGTCTCATCCTTGTTGTCAGGGGAGATGAGACGAAAGAATATGGAAGGACAGAGCACAGACGGATTATTTGCAAGAGGATGTTCCCAGGAAAGAAATAGATCTAAGTTCTCAAGTGGGAGATCTAAGTCTAAGCATAGATCTAAATCTCCCGGAAAGTTTGTAAAGGTATGTTGGAGATGTGGAAAAGAAGGGCACTACAAGAAGCACTGTAGATCCAAATTTGACAAAAAGAAGGGATCTAAAGAATCTCCCTCTACAGAAGAAAATACCTCCAAGGAAGAAGGAGGGGATGTGTACTTGGCTTCTTCAAGCACACATGCAAATCGTGAGGCATGGTTGGTTGACTCTGGTGCATCCTTTCATTTGACTCCCCCCAGGGAGTGGTTCTGCGAATATGAAAGGTATGATGGAGGTAATGTTTTCTTAGGTGATGATTCAAAAACCAGAATCATAGGACGAGGAAAAGTCAAGTTGAGTCTCATAGATGGAAGGATTAGAACATTGCCTAGTGTTTTGCGCATCCTAGGTTTTGCTAGAAATTTTATTTATGTAATCAAAATGGGCGATGCAGGGGTAAAAACAATATTTGAAAAGGAAACCTGTAGGATGGTTCAAGGAGCAATGGTGTTGTTGAAGGGAGTTTGGTTTGGAACTTTGTATAAGCTGAAAGGAAGCACTACTATTGACGGGTCTAATAGTTCCATTGTTCCTAATATTGGAGTTGAAGAAGAAATAACTCCTACAGTCTCTGGAGAAAAGGTTATGTTGTGGCATCAAAGATTGGGGAATATTGGAGAAAAGGGTCTTCGACTACTACACGGTAAAGGTATGGTTGAAGGTATGTCTAACTGCTCTCTGGATTTTGATTTCTATGAACATTGTCTATATGGGAAGACGAATCAGGTAAGATTCCCCTCTGGTGCAACGAGGGCAGAAGGAATTTTACAGCTAGTTCACAGTGATGTTTTTGGACCTGTGCCAGTCCCATCATTGGGAAACTTTGTGTACTATGTCTCATTTATAGATGAATTCTCAAGGAATATTTGGATATATTTCCTCGAGAAGAAATTTTGTAAGAAGTGCGGTATAGCAAGGCATAAGACTAATCCATATACACCTCAACAGAATGGAGTTGTAGAAAGGATAAATAAGATGTTGATGGAAAAATCAAGGTGCATGCTCAGTGGTGTCGGGTTAGGGAAAGAATTATGGGCAGAGGTAGTCGGTACTGCATGTTACCTGGTCAACATATCACCCTCATCAGCATTGGATGAAGACTCCACAAGAGGTATGGACTGGTAAGGAACCTTCTCTCACACATCTCAAGGTATTTGGTTGTGATGCATATGTTCATGTTCCAAAGGAAAATAGGAGTAAGCTAGATAAGAAGGATGAAAAACTTGTATCTTTATTGGATATAAATATGGTCTCAAAGGTTATAAGCTTTGGAACATGGAAACTAATAAGGTAGTGTATAGCCAAGATGTGGTGTTTAGAGAAATGAAGGATGTTGTTAAACAGGAAGTCCTACCAAGTAAGGAAGAACCAAAGAAAATAGATTTTGATTTAAAGGATGATGAATCAGACTCTTCAGAAGAATAGGAATAAGAAGAAGATCTCATACTCAAGTATTGAGGATATCAGTTCGAGAAAGAAGGCTACCGGAAATGTATAATCCATCTGATTTTCATTCGAATTTTTCTTTGTCTATTACTGGTGATGATCCTAGAACTATTAGGGAGGCAGTGGATTCAGAGGATGGAAATCTCTGGAAAATGGCCATGGATGAAGAAATGGTAGCTTTGGATAAGAATGAGGCTTGGGATCTAGTGGAGTTTCCATCTAGAGGAAATCCTATTGGAAACAAATGGGTATTTAAAAATAAGCTTAATGCAAAAGGAAAAGTGGAGAAATACAAAGCTCGGTTAGTAGCAAAGGGTTATTCCCAAGTTGAGGGAATTGATTTTGGTGAGATTTTTTCTCTTGTTTCCAAGTTAACCTCTATAATAGTTCTATTATCTATTGTTGCTGCATTTGATTTTGAAGTAGAATAGATGGATGTGAAGACAACATTCCTACATGGGGATCTGGAAGAAGAAATATATATCAAGCAACCAGAAGCTTATACTGTGAAAGGAAAGAAGGAGTTGGTATGCAAGATGAAAAAGTCCATGTATGGTTTAAAACAATCACCAAGGATGTGGTAAAAAAAATTTGATACTTATATGTTGAGAGTTGGCTTCACAAGAAGCAAAGAGGATCATTGTGTGTATTTTAAATTAATTGGTGATCATTTGATTTATTTGGTCCTGTATGTGGATGACATGTTGTTGATAGAAAGCAACAAGGAGATTATCTAGGATGTGAAAACTTAGTTGTCCTCTAAATTTGACATGAAGGATCTCGGTGCTTCAAATTTAATTTTGGGCATGTAAATTAAAAGAGATCAGAAAAAGAGGAAACTCTGGTTAAATCAGAGAAAATATGTCGAGACAATATTGCAGAGGTTTAATATGCAGGAATGTAAACCGGTCAAGGTTCCTATTCCTTTTGGGGTAAAGTTATCTATGAATCAGTGTCCCAAGACACAAGAAGAGGAGGAGGACATGTATCGTGTTCCATATGCAAGTGAAGTTGGAAGTTTTATGTATACAATGGTCTGTACTAGACCGGACATTGCACACATAGTGGGAGTTTTGAGAAGGTATATGTCAAAACCAGGGAAGGAGCCTTGGACAACAGTAAAAAGGGTTTTCAGGTATTTGCGTGGCACTGCTAGCTATGTATTGTGCTACGAAGGATGACTGGGATTGGACATAGTGGTGTATATACATGGCTTTGTGGATGCAGACTAGGTTGGAGATCTGGATCGTACGAGATCTACAAGTGGGTATGTGTTTAACCTGTCTGGAGGAACAGAATTTGAATACATGGAAACCACTCATGCAAGTAAGGAAGCAATATGGTTACAACTATTGTGTTCAAGTATTGGGTTGGTACAAAACGCTGTAAGGGTATATTGTGATAGTCAGAGTGCAATTTTTTTAGCGAAGAACCCGAATTATCATTCAAAGACAAAGCATATTGATATTCCTTGAGCTTTCCTTGAGCTTTGTGGATTTCTCTTTTGAATAGTAATATGCATATTCATAGCCAATGAATATAAAGATTTTTTCCTATGGGAAAAAAACAATGAAAAAAAAATGATACTTATAAATTTGCATAAAACTTAAATTTATACGACATCGTCGGCGATCATCAAATTTTCATTTGACAAGAAGAGAATTTGTGAAATTCATGGAAGATAAGGAAAGTTAAGCAAGCAAGATTGGCCACAACTACCAATATTATCATTGTAATGAGTGGTTGAGTTCATTGCAATAACCATCAAGAAGGCAATGTACGTGAAGTAGACCAATAATTCTAAAGTAGCCCAACACCTTAGAGCATTGCTTCCTCCATTATTTTCATATCCATCAATTGTTGTCATCTTTCCCACTTACACTTTGACCCTCCAACTACACCATCAATTTCCCTATTGCATCTCTTACAGTTTGGGTCTTCAATTGCACCAAGAGTTCCAATGGGATGGGGATTTTTCATTAAGCATTTGTCCATACAAAGAATGGTGTTTTTATGAAAGTCTTCAATAATGAAAGAATGTTGTACTCATGAAAGTATTAGGTGGGGTTAAACCAAGGTGAAAATTATACACCATGCACATTATCAATTATTGGCAATATTATTTTATTATTTATTTTATTTCACACTACCCACCATCCAATTGATGGAATGAAGAGGGCACACTGATGACAGGATGAAGAGGACACACTGGTGGTGTTCCTGGTGAATATCACTCTCTATCCTTATGCACCATCTACCTTTTCATTATGTAAGTTGAATTTTTGTTGTCTTTACATCTTATCCCTTGAATACCTCTTGAATGGGCGGGATGGAAAGACAGTAAACCAATCATATTTTTTGTTTCCATATGGGTTGATATAGATTCTCCATTTTTTAACTCGGATATTTCCCAAGAATTCACCTAGGAATTCAAGTCTATACCATCGTAGGTGTCCTATAAGATTTACATGTGTATGTCTATAAACAATAACTAATGTGGGATTTATTTTCAAGGGGCACTAAAACAAATCAATGTATGAGAGAATGATCCAAAATTAATTACATAAAACACAACCATGATGCATGCAATGTAGCCATACATATTGTTGGCACAGGGGCAGACCCAGGGTTTAACTCTAACAACGCGCCAACAAGCCCTAACTATTGGCCCTTTTGGAAACACCTGTGGAGAAGATGAAGTCTCACCTGAAGTAGCAATAGGGGGTTGTAGGACATAGGTGTCTACAACCAGAGGAAATTCAAAGTGGATCCAAACAACACACAAAGAGCTAGTTATTATTTACCAACTTAAGCCTACTTCGCACAATTATATCTCAGATCTAGCATAATAATGCAACAACGGAATAACAAAAAGAAAAGAACACAACATCAACCACAAAGAACAAAAAAATGTACGTGTTTCACCCTTTCCCTAGGGCTACGTCCACAGAACTACATTTCTTGATATATTATATGAAAACATACAGTTATATCTCTGCACTTAGCTTGCAGATCTCTCTCTCTTTCTCTTCTTTTCTCCCTTCCTTGCGCACCCAACTGGAAGTTTGATATTTTCACCCAGCTGAAGATCTTACAATACAAGAATATTCTCACAAAACCATACTCTCCTCACCCAACAACAATAATCACTCTCTTAACCCACAATGACAAACTCCCAACTATTGACCAACCAAATCAACTCTCCTTGACCTTTATTTATACATTACATGGCAACCTTCTAGGTGTC
>SNQJ01S0077312.1:0-14505 GCA_010110895.2 Picea sitchensis | reverse complement strand
CACTTTGTCATCTTCAAAAATTCATTTCTCCTCAACCATGAAGATCCACGTGACGTGCCACATACCACCAGAAACAACATGATGTATACTATCCATTCATAGGTGTTGTATATGCATGTGCATTGTCCTTCATGTCCAAATATCTTTATCAATCTTGTGGTCCAAAACCCATGACTAGGGTTGACATCAATGACAACAACCAATCTTCCAACAGAACTCTGTTTTGGCTGATTTATTTTTTGAAATTGGGTTAAATTGTGAGAGGAACTCAGATCTGTAATTTATTTGGACAAATTTGGCCTCTAACTGCTATAGAAATAAATAAATAAATCGTGTCGCCGTCCGCGAAAAAAAACCCTGAAAATTTGCAGATTTTAAAACTTCAATATCTTGACTTCCCGGACTCCATTTCAGACGATTGTTTTTTTCAACTTGAGTGTTTTTATGAGAAGAAATCAGATATACAACCTATTTATGCAATTTTTTCACATAAATACACTGAATATTTCTGGAATGTCGCGGCCCTCTTTTTCCTTCTCCGAAAAAAAAAATCTGCAAATAAAATAATATTTGGCCACAATGTCTGCCAAGGAAAGTGCTCTGATACCAATTGTTAAGAACCAAAGACTGAATACAAAAAAACCACAACAGATATACAATAACAATATGCAGAATATCCTTTATTACGATCAAACCCTTGAGGTAGGGAAACACCATACAATGGATCCTATTATGGAAGTGATCCTCTCCTATTCACTTGTCTCTTCAAGGGGGCATCCTCCTATTGAGCTACCGCTCCAAATACAATAATTATCTTCATATCCCATTACATTTCTTAAACCCCTTTATACAGTACTACCATCACTTAAGAACATTCTAGAGGAGAAATCTTTTAGAAATAGAACCTTCTAAGAAATCCTCTTACATTTATTATATCTAACTACCTGTTTATTATATCTAACTACCATAGTGAGCCTTATTTAATAATATAGTGAACCTATTCCACCTTACATTGAATGACCTCCACTATTATCACTATGGGTCCTCTGCACCGCCCCCTCCAAACCTCCCTCCCCCCCACTACCTCTCTAGATACCTTACAAACACATCCATGGCATACCTTGCATGAAATGAAAAAAATCATAAATTCGATTGAAGAACTTCAATACCAAGGAAATATCTCACTAACCCCAAATCAATCATTTAAAATTATTGTTTCATGGATGATTTAAACTTGTGTCCATTGATAAATTTCATGTGAAGATCATATCATCAACATATAAACAAACAATCAATATTTGACCTTGTGTATTCACCTTTGTATACAATGTGGGTTCATTGTTGCTTCTGCTGAAATCAATACTAATCAAATATGAATCAATCATGATATACCAAGCTTTGGGAGCTTGCTTAAGCCCATAGAGAGATTTCTTCAATATGTAAACTTTATTTTTGTGTTTTTTAATCACATATCCTAGTGGTTACTCCACATATACTTCTTCTAAAATACCATTCAAGAATGCTAACTTGACATCCATTTGATAAAATTTCCACCTATTTTGAGTTATTATGGCTAAGACAACTCTAACTATATCTAACCTTGCAACTAGTGCAAAGGTCTCACCATAATCTACTCCAAGCTATTATGAAAAACTTTTTGTTAACAATCTCGCCTTGTACTTTTCAACTTCTCATTAAACTTGGTTTTGTAAACCCATTTTACATCAATGCAATCTTTATCTTCTGGTAATTCTACTAGATCCCATGTATCATTCTTTTGTATGGAATCAATTTCTTAGCCCATTGCTTAGACACAATTTTGTTCTTTAATTGATTCTTCAAAACACGTGGGTTGACAAACAAACAATGAAAAATTTAAATGCACATCTAGATCTTCATATATTTTTCTTAAACTTTAGTCTTTCTAGACCTTATGAAAATTGTAGAAACAGATTCATAATTATTTAAAACTATATATGGCTGCTACATTATTTTAACTTCAATTTTGCTACTAATTTTATTTGTTATAATATGTACTTAACCCAATATTATAAAAAAGTGTAATAACATTGTGGTTTGCCTCCGATGGGGACATTACGACTATGTCGGACTACGTATGTCCTCTGTTGCCATTTCGTTTCGACCTTTCACACCCTATTCACCAATCTGTCATTCACATGAACTCTTGCATATTTTTAGCGGAATTGGATAATTTGGCCTTTTCCAATAACACTATGTTGGATTAGATAAAATTAAAGAGACACACCAAAACTGTTTTTCGCTATTTATAATTATAATATAAATACAATTACAAGTAGCTTAAGATAGATAGCTATTTTAACTACACAATCTAGATAGTTGAGATAATATCTCAATTATCCGTAACAAACTCAAATCCAAACCAATTCTATTATAAGCATTATTCCAACACCCTCCCATAATGCTTACATTACAAATATGATATCATAATTAAAATACTCAAATTTCAACATAGATATTTGTCTTGATATGTTCTTCATAGGCACTCCTATTTGTTAATATTATGGTAGTTGCCGGAGGTATTTACCTCCACGTGTGAACCTGACGAGAATAAGAGACTCCGGAAAGCAAGAGAAAACCCTAATGAGTTGACTAATAACCCTAGAAGTCTTGTCGGCTCAAGAAGATAATTTATATTAGGTTATTAGCCTCCAAGAGAAGAAGTCGGCCAGAATTAATAATAATATACTGAACAGACATATACCCAGAAGGAGAAGTTGGCCCCAACAAATCTGGCAGAACCACTATAAATATAGGGCGCTAGTTCTCATTTGACACATCTTAGAATTGTAGAACATCAATTGGTGTGCACTGCAGTTCTCAGTTTGGTGCGCACGTGTGGAGGAGAGCTGCAACAACCAGTTTTCAGTGTTGGCTTGGACTATCTCTTGGCTAGGGTTTGGACTATCTGATCAGTTATTGTTGGTGCGCTATCCTTGAAGGAAGATGCGCTACACCTTGTCTGGCTATCTAGCCTAGGGTTTGCTTCTGGAGTAATTCTTAGTCAAGGTTAAGGTGCTCGGAGGGTGGCTTCGGCCTATGGTTGGGTGACGAGGGTATCATCAATGGTAAAACGAGCACACAATCTTCTATATTCTAACACTATTCACTCTGAAATCTTTTGGTATACGCTCTTTCTTTTCCACAACTTCGAGCTTTCCTTTCAACTCATTTAAGATAACAATGTTTCTGAACATCTTTGACAAAATTTTAGAATTGACGCTTCTCGACCTCCTGAAAGACAATCTTGATACTGAATTATCCTATGGATACACTACCATCTGTGAAATTCCCTCAAGGAACAAATTTCGACAGTTATATAGAACAATGATCTGATTACTGGATATTTTCAGTAGTCAATCATACAACTGACCTTTTTAAAGGCACATACAATAATATATACAAGGATAACATGTAACTGATGATCTTAAAGCATCGAAGTACAACAAGTCCCATCAACATATAGCAGACTATGTATAACCAAACCGGTGAGGTGTTCTTGTGGCACAGAAGTACGTCAAGAACCACTGATTTGAACTATGTTATTCTATACAATTATTGGTTTTGGATAATATAATTTTTACAAACAAAATAGATTCACAATAATTATTATAACTATTTATATAACTGCCCCTCTTTTCTTCTTATGGACTCCCCGGGCAGAGTGCTTTGAATGGCCATTAATTCTATCAACACAACCATTCATATAACACAAATATCAAATAAAACACACAGGCAGGGATCCATGCTGGTCTCCTTGCAATCACTGATCCCGGAAAGGTCTTTCATTATTTAGATTCTCAAGTTTCCATACATCAATTTCCACCCCAAATCATTTTATTTGGGCATTCATTGAATAAAGCGTTGTTCTTTCAAATCAATTTCATGTAAAAGTATTTGTATAAAAAATGATCATTGAAAAATGCTCATTCCTCCGAGAAATAAACAAATACCACAGTCTAGGCTAGACGTAGACATGATGATTTTAGTGGACTTGCATGCTTCAGTGATTCAAATTTGATTTCCAGCAACACACTCTCACAGACAAACCCTCTCACATATTCGTGGGCACTCCCATAAGGGAGTTAAGCTAGCACTAGGCTGTGATACCAAGATAAAATTAAAAAGACACACCAAAACTGTGTATAATCATAATATAAATACAATTACGAGTAGCTTAAGATAGATAGCTATCTTAATTACACAATATAGATAGTTGAGATAATATCTCAATTATCCATAACAAACTCAAATTCAAAACCAATTCTATTATTGTAAGCATTGTTCCAACAGGATTCCTGTGATAAACGCAATCGTGAGAAATCAATCTTCGTCCGAGTATTTAAAACGTATTTAAAACTTTACAAGTCCACAACATTCACATGTTTCTCTGGTTGCTTCTGTGCAAGATGAACTGAACCAGCTTTGTCCCATAGCCATAACTTTTCATCTGCATTACTTTCCAGTTAGTGATAGCCATTAATATTGCTGGCCCCCACTCTCCTTTTAAAGCCATCTAAAGGACGTCTGACGTCTGAGATCAATAATCACCACTCGCAATTGAAGTGGAGACCACGTGGGTATTCTTGTTCTGATCATTGTGGGGAGAATTTGATTGAGAGGTCTGCAGAATTCAGAATACAAAAACGTTACAGTTGCAATGTCAGGCTTTCGATCTGACTCTCAAAGTTCAATATGGGTAGAACTCCCCGCCGTGAAAAAACGGCCCCTGGACTCCTAAAGAGGACCAAATTCTCGTCAATTACAGTTACGGACTGAAGATAATCTATCTTTTTATTCTCGTTGAAGCAGAAAAGGATGATCTCCGTATTGTTTATTCTACCAATATCAAGAGTGATAATTGGTGTATCTGGTATATTGGTTTTAGTTGTATTTAGTAAAAGAAAAAGCGCCTGCTTTTTCAATGGAATCCACTCAAAACGTTCATTTGATTATTATCCTTGAAATTGAGACATATGGTGAATGTCGAATCGATTGTGCACTTTTGTCTTAATTTTTAAACTGCTTCCGCATGTAAGATTTAATTATCCAATCCATTAAGTAGGATCGTTTCGTCATACTCTAGTGAGCCCCGCACCCAGAGCCATGCTTATAAAAAGGTAAGAACAAAGCTTATTACGTCGAAAGGTGTATACCTATTGGTAATGTGCACAATTAATCACCTTTTAATTTAAAATTTTAATATGATGGTTAACAATTGAAGATGTTGGCATATTCTTAGTTGTCCTCTCAAATCAATGAATGTGATTTACTCTTCATAACTTCCTTGTATTTCTGAATGCATCCATTAACCTGTTTACTTTTTAACATTTACCTAATCATATTAAGAAATTACTGTAGCACTATATGATTGTCACATTTAAATGATTAACTTTTGAGCTTACCACTTTTAGATTTCCTCCACTGTCCAGGCTTTCATTTTCTAATTGCCAGTGCGTTTCATTTTCTGGTTGGCAGTGTGTTTCAGTCTCGCTAAGGGGCTTGGAGGCAGGTCGAGTTGGATTTCATCCCTCTCCCAGAAGGGCGAGTGCCTCGTGTATTATAATTGGAATATCAACTATCGGTCGCTCACGTCTCCATCTTGTTTGTTTGCCAGGAGAATCAAGGGATTCAATAGCGGCTTTAACAATGTGCCCGATTGATCGTCATTTCCCTCTCCCTCTGCTTGAAATGTTGCTTTCGTTTCGTTTCATTTTCTGTCTTTCCGATACCTTTCGGCGTTCTCCAGCTGCGAATTAGAGGCTGTGCTAGTTATTTATATGGCAAGATTTGTTCGTCTTGACATTAGCGTAACAGTTAAAGTGGCACTTAATCTGATTTGAATTTTTGAGTTGTTGTTAGAATTATTGGTACTCTTTTAAAACCTCTCACGCAATGATATACAATACATATCTATTTTGTGGGATGATGCATTGATATCTTCCTTATTTCAAGTTTCTCATTTTAAACAATTCTTCAAAGCCAGCGATAGTCCCAACTTAAATGAAATAATCAATACTGCTAGCCTCTACCCAAAAATGGTTACTAAGGAGGAAGTTGTTGACCTTTATAAACCAGTCACTCTGCTGGAACTGAAAGGGATTCTGGATCATTTCAAAAAAAAAAAAAGCCCTGGACCTGATGGATGGACGTCAAAATTCTTCATCTTCTTCTTTGACCTTGTAGGAGATGACCTTCTACAGATGGTGGAGGAATCGTGAATAAATGGTAAAGTCTTCGGAAGCTTAAATTCTACTTTCCTGGCATTGATCCCAAAGGAAAATAACTCGGTCTCTTTCAACGACTACCGTTCGATCTCCCTTTGCAACCTTATTTACAAGGTTATTTCAAAAGTTCTCTCTAATAGAATAAAACTGTTTTTAGAAAGATGTCTATCTGTTGAACAGCTGGGGTTTCTGAAGGGCAGAAGAATCCAGGATGCTATTGGCGTGGCTCATGAAAGTCTACACAACATTAAAAAGAAAAATACAAAGGCCCTGGTTTTGAAGTTGGATCTCAAAAAAGATTTTGACAGCATTCACTGGGATTTCTTGAGGATGATCTTACTTTCAGCTGGCTTTGGTATCAAGATAACTGATTGGGTTATGTCCTGTGTTACTAGCGCAAATTTTGCAATGTTGATAAATGGAGAGGCGACAAAGTTTTTCAAGAGCGAGAGGGGACTCCGCTAGGGATGCCCACTCTCACTGTACCTATTTATCATGATAATGGAAGGTCTCAGCTTGCTGCTATCAAAAAGTATCTATGATCATCATATCTCAGGTATAAAGGTTTCTAAGTTTTTTAAAATCGTACATCTAATGTTTGTTGATGATGTCCTATTAATGTCAAAGGCTAATCAAACGGAATGGATAGTGATCCTGGATTTGCTTCAGAAGTTTAGTTATGCTTCGGGCCTATGCATTAACTTTGCAAAATCCACAGTACATTATTGGGGGCTTAATGATAATGAGCTATGTTCCCTTAAAGCGTCCATCCCCTTTTCCTTCTTTGATTTGAGTCAAGGTTTCAAGTACCTTGATTACATGTTAAAGCCTGATTCAAAAAACTCCGAAGATTGGCGCTAGCTGGTGGCTAAGTTTGAAAGAAAAATAGGTTTTTGGTGTAACAAGTGGTTGTCTCTGGGAGGGCGTTACGTCCTAGTTAAATCGGTGTTACAAAGCCTCTTTGTCTTCTGGATGTCATTGGAGAGGATTCCCTGCTTTATCCTGACAATTCTGCGTAGGCTATCTTTCAATTTCCTTTGGAGTGGGCATAATGTAAAGCACCGTTTCCACCTGTGCAGCTGGGAAATTTTGTCAAGACCCATAAGAGTCGGGGGTTGGGGGCTCAAAAATCTGTCCATTTTCAACACGGCTCTCCTGGAAAATTCATTCTAGCGAGCGCTTACACATGACATCATTTGGCATCGCATCATTGTAGACAAGTACTTGGGGAACTTGCCACTTCTCGACTGGATTAGAAAACCTTTCCATATTCAGCAGCGGGCATCATCAATCTGGAAGGGACTGACATTATCTTCTCCGATAGTTTTTCATTGGCTTAGATGGAGGCCCGGGTCGAGATCTGATATCTTACTTGGAAGGGACAAGATCCTTGGTGTGGAGGACCAATCACTCCTCACAACACCATTGCGAACTCAACTAGCTTCAATCAACATTTTGCAGCTGGCTCAAGTGAGAGACTCGATTCGTGTCTTCCCTTTGCCGAATTTGTGGCTGAATAGCGGTCGACTAAATTTGAGTGGTGAAGCCACCTTTGATTGGGACACCTTTTCCTCTGCACTGAGAAGTGATGGTATCTCCCTAAATTCTGATTCAGATACTATTATTTGGGCGAGAGGCGATGCTTCGGGGGTGTTATAAGTAAAAATTTTATACATAGCCTTGCTACAACCATTGGATTTTGGTATTGACAATCAATGGCTTCATCGATTGTGGAAGTGGCCGATTCCACTCAAGATCAAATTATTCATTTGGCTCTTTGCAAAAGGGAAAGTTCTTACCTAGGAGATGCTCCGAAAGAGAGGTTGGGAAGGCCCAGGGATTTGTAAACTCTGTAATCGCTCCTCTAAAGACATCCACCATATCTTCATTCACTACAATTTTACGAGAGTTGTTTGGCAACGTCTGATCACCCATTTTTCTCTTAATTTACAGTGGAACGGCGCCATGGTCTCGCACTATTTCAAGTTGTGGTCTTTGGAGAATTTTTCCCCTGTCAGCCTGGTTGCTCATGCCTGCTGGCAGCTTTGGATTGAAAGAAATAAGGTTATCTTTGATGACCGTGCCCCCTCCCTTCTCTCTGTAGTTCACAGAATTTTGATGTCTTTCTCCTGGTAGTCATCCTCTATTAAATCTCTCCCAATCAAAGTTTGTGAGATTACCCAGGAGGAGGGTTACACCTTAGTTTGCTTTGATGGAGCAGCGCAGTCCAATGGTTTATGATGTGGAGCTGGAGGCATTTTCAAGACACATCCATCGAGGATCACCAAGTGGTTCATCAACTGCGGAGCCAGATCAAATACTAAAGCTTACCTGATGGGTTTATGGGCTACCCTCACTCTGGCAACTTTCTGGTCGATTAAACAATTACAAATTATTGGTGATTCGAGAGTTATCATTGACTGGATAAACCTTAAAATTAATCTCCATGCAGTTAATATTGAGTGTTGGAAACAAAAAACAATGGAGTTGGCAAAAAATTTCAAAGATCTCAACATCCAACATATTTATAGAGTTTATAATAAAGAGGCCGATGCACTCTCAAAGAGGGTTCTAAATGAAGTTGAAGGAAGGCTAACAATGTACCATTGGGACAGTGGGAAAGAAAGCCAAACCTCCTATATTAATATCTTTGAAATGTGAAGGGAAAGTGGATCGAGTGCGGTTTAGCATGCACTTAGCATAGTTCTACTATTGTTTTCTATTCAACATCACAATATGTCTAGAATAGTATTTAAGAAGTCCTGTTGTACTCTTCCTGGTTATTCCATGTCTTTGGACTGTTTAGACTAGATCCTGCATCTATTTTGTGTAAAGGAATTTATACTCTTTATAAATTTGAGAAAAAAAATTCTTGGAAAAAAAAAGAAGTTGGCTAACATTAAGCATTTTGATGTGAAACATGAAGGGAATCGTCGACGCAATGTCCCACGTAGTCTATTCTGTGCAATGCAGTTTCAAATACTGCACACCAAACAGGCTACGTGACAGAGTTCTCAAGACTACTGCACAGTGCACAAACTACTGAGCACACACTTAATGAAATGATTTATGAATGTTGAATAACACAGTGTTACGCTTAGCACATAAACTCATAAATAAGCTTAGCACATAAACTCATAAATAAGACACAAACTTGTCAATACACAAAATACTTAATATTAATGAACTTGGGTGCAATGTGCACGATTACAAAATACAATACTAAGATGAACTTCGGCTCCAATGACTTCTTCTACTGAATTTACAGACACAGAGCTTGTGCTCAAACTTCTTCAACCCCTTAGTTGTTGATGGTTCTCCTTCCTCTCTATTGTGCATCTATGTGCATCCTCTAGCATCATCGACTAACAAAACGAATCAAACTTATATAACTCTGACTGAGACTTCCTACAGAAGCTAAGACCGACTCAACATTAAACACTACAATTAATTCGACTAACTCTTCAACCACTTAACTGAGCTTGAAAAGATAGAAATTGGCTCCATTTAAAAGTTCTTGCTTGCCGACTCACTTTTGAGTAAACGTGGGACTTTGCACTTACAGACTGTTAGACTGTCTTAATGACATTTCCGGCTAACTAACAAACTACTGACAAAATGACAGACAGACAAATTGACGATGACGTGAAGATCTCACCGACATGTAATTACGATTTCCAACACTCCCCCTTAATTATAAGTTGGTGGGATTGCAAAAGAAAATTACATAAAAAAAATATTTTACAATTTTACTGTCACTCATATGTTATTGCGCGGACTCCCAGACTACTGTGCAGATGCTTAAATGCATCTTTTTCCAGAGCCTTTGTAAAAATGTATGTGACGCGTTCTTTTTATTTGCAAAACTATAAGCAGATCTCTTTGTTGCTCACCAATTCTCTGATGAAATGATACCTTGTATCAATGTGCTTGGTTTTCTTGTGAAACACATGGTTCTTTGATAACATGATCGCTGAATTGTTGTCACAGAAAACTGTTGTTGGTTCCTGTTGTTCCCACGACAAATATTTTAACATCCTTCTCATTCAAACTGCTTGACAAGTTGCGCTTGTAGTTGCGACGTACTCTGCTTCTGCTAAAAAAAGAGTCACTATGGGTTGCTTCTTTGATGCACATGATACCATACGTGTTCCAAAATGAAATGTGTACCCAAAGGTACTTTTTTCTGTCATCTATGTTACCTCCACAATCACTGTCAGTGCATCGAGTGAGTCTGAAATCTTTTAAAGTGGAGTACTTTATGCCAAAATCTTTTGTTCCATTCACATATCTCAGGATTCTCTTTCATGTCTTCCAATGTGATTCTTTTGGAGTTTCCATGAACTTTGAAATTAGACTTACTCCATACATAATGCCAGGTCTTGTCACTATTAGATACATAAGACTGCCTACCAGTGTTTTAAATAGTGTGGGATCCACTTTGGACCCTTTATCTTCCTTGCTTAACTTCAATCCTGTTATGATAGGTGTTGGTGCTTATTTTGAATTCACCATATTTAATCTTTTCAATATTTCATGTGCATACTTGGACCGTGAGACAGATATACCAGTTTTGGACTGGTGCACTTCTATTCCCAGAAAATAGCTCATAAGTCCCAAATCAGTCATTTCATATTCATCCTTCATGACTGTCTTGAATTCTTCTATGCCAAAATCACCTGTAAATATCAAATCATCCACATATAAACAAACAATTAACACATTACCTTGTTGATTTTTGATGTCTGAGTGTTGGCTCATTTCACTTCTCTGGAAATTCATTCTATGTGAGATAGGAATCAATGCGATTGTACCAAGATCTTGGAGATTTCTTCGAAATCTATCTGATGCTAACTAATCCGTACACTTTGTCTTCTTGTCCTCGGAACCTCATAAACCTTGTGGTTGTTCCACATGCTCAACCTCATAACCTTGTGGTTGTTCCACATATACTTCTTCTTCTAAGTTTCCATTCAAAAATGATACTTTACATCCATCTAATAGAATGACCATTTTCATTGCGCGGAAATTGTTAATATGGTTCTGACTGTGTCCATGCACGCAATTGGTGCAAATGTTTCATTGAAATCAATTCCAGGTTGTTGTGTAAAGCCTCTTGCAACTAACCTTTCCTTGTACTTATGTACTCTTCCTTCTGCATCTTGTTTGGTTTTATAAATCCACTTGACACTTATAACATCCTTGTCATCATGTACATCTACCAAATTCCATGTTTGATTGTTCTCTATACATCTGATTTCTTCATCCATGGCTTGTGCCCATAAATCCTCTTTGACTGCTTCCACAAAGGTTAATGAATCATCTATTTGCAAAAACAGAGCAAAAACTGAAAATGAATTTGTTGCATCTTCATTATAGATGTCGCATAGACTTCTTGTCTTTCTTGGTAACAAACTTGCTAAAGTTGGATCTGGAGATGTAGAATTGCTTGGACTGCTTGTTGGTGTTTGTTGCACTCTAGGTGTAGACTGCACACCTATTATTCTTACTGGAGTACTCTGCATGGTGATTTGCGTTGCGGTGCCAAATGTAGATGGGACTATGCATGGTGTTTGAACCACTTCATCTTCTATGCCATCATGCTCCATCATGTCAATAATTTTGACTATCTTTGTTATGCTTCCATTCCATGCTTCATTCTCCACGAACTGAACATTGCGGATGATTATGACTTTTCTTTACAGGGTCATACAACTTGTATCCTTTTGTTTCTTCTAAATACCCAACAAATATACATTTATGTCGTTTGTTGTCCATCTTCCTTCTCAACTCATCTAGAACATGTGCGTATGCGACACAACCAAAAAAAATTAAGTTTGCTACATTATGCTTTGATCCTGTCCAGGCTTCCTAATGAATTATGTTCTTCACACTCTTTGTCAGACATTTGTTCAAGATGTATATTGTGGTTGCTACTGCCTTAACCCAATACTCATTTGAAAAATGTTTGGTTGTCAACATAATGTGTGCCATTTCCATGATGGTTTTGTTCTTTCTCTCTGTGACACCATTTTGCTCTGGTGTATATCGCACGGTAAGTTGTTTGTAGATGCCATGAACTTTACAGAAATTCTGAAATTATCTTGAAATGTATTCTCCTCCTTTGTTTGTTCTTAGACACTTGATGTAATAACCGCTTTGTTTCTCCACAAGTAATTTAAACTTCTGAAAACAACCCAATGCATCATATTTATGCTTTAGAAAATAAATCCATGTCTTTCTTGAGAAATCATCAATGAATGTTAGAAAATATGCACTGCCTCCTATAGATGGAGTTTGTATTGGTCCACAATTGTCTAAGTGTACTATTTCCAGTGGAGTTTTTTCTCTGTAAGACTTGCCAACTGGAAATGATTCTCTGTGTTGCTTGCCAAATATGCAACCATCACATATCCTTTCTAGTTTTTCAATTAATGGTAAACCTTTTACCATATCCTTTGTGTGTAGCAGCTTTAGACCTCCAAATTTCAAATGTCCAAATCTGAAATTCCATAACCAGGAATCATCTTGTATTTCAGATTGTAATGTTGTCTTTATCTCTATGCCATTTTCTCCTTTCTTGATATTGTGCGCACTAATTTCTTCATTAGAACTGCATTCACTTTCTACTGTAAATGCAGTGTCTAACTGCACACTTTTGTTAGGACCCTAGAATGTACCTTTTTGTTCACACTTTTTGCTACCATTACATCCTTTTTCCACTCACATTTAAACTTACATTATCACCTTACCCTATCTTTCCAAAGGTATATAACGTCTCTTCTCTTTGCTATATGTTTAATTTGTTTTGCATATAATTTTACATTACTCTCATACTTAACCATCGATCAGAAATATATAAGTGCTGAAACAGTTCACTGCAGATTATCGTTGTTGTTTGAAGAACCATTGCTGAAACAGTCAAAAGCACGCAAACCCCGTGGTTGAAACAGTCTGTGGTCTACGATGCTGAAACAACAATTCACACAAAGAAGAAGTTGTTACACTGACCACAACAGCCGCACCTTGAGCCAGAATTAACCATCGCTGTTGCGTGAGACCACGTTGCTGAAACAGTCAAAATGAAAATCTCGTTGTTGAAACAGCTCGCGATTTGCAATGCTGAAACAATATACAACAACAATAACAAGAAGATAAATAAAGAAGTTGTTACTCCAGCTGCAACAACTACACCTCACTCAACACCTTTTCAACTATTCTAATAGCATTCTGTTATGGGAGACCGGGATATCCTATTCCAGTATAGAGATTAGAATCTGACTAAGAATAGGATTCAGATGGCACATGTAATTGGATGATCAAATTGTATCGAGGGGATTCTCCTCTTTAAATAAGGGGAAATCATCATTAGAAAGGACTTTTATATTAGCTAAGCAAGGAATTACAGAGAAGGACGTGTTTACTTCAGACATTGTAACATGATACAGTTGACAGATGAATACAAGATTATTCTGAGCATTTCTTCTTAGTTCCTTTCGTTTATGGGGAATCTTGTGAGAAGGGAGGGCCCACCTTCTTCACAAGATTCACCCATTATCTCTGTAGTGTGTTAGTGTTATTTTTGTTCATGCCTTGATTAAATTCTGTTTTGTTGAAACTCTACTTTACTGAACTCTGTTGTGCTGAAACTCTGCTTTACTGATTGTTACATTGTTTTCATAAGATTCATGCTTGGGTAACTGTTAATCATTCTAGTTAGCAATCCTGTTTGGTGAATTTATGAAAGCGTGATAATCAGAGACAGGTGCTGAAGATTCATGCTTGGGGGATAGGGTCCTGTTCTCTGTTAAGAGATAGTTAGCCTTCAGTGTGTGTCAATCATTTCAATTAGTAATGAGTTCATGAAAGTGTGATGATCGGAAACAGGTGCTGAAGATTCCTGCTTGGGGAATAGGGTCATGTTCTCTGTTACAGAATAGTTGGTCTTTCCTTTTGCAGTATCCTGAAAGATTTCTTTCCTAAGTTGTTATTTCTTAATGTAATCCAGGATTCTTCGGATAATTATTTCTTTAAACTTTGAACTCTGCAATAGGTAGGTCACTTTTCTATAATTCAAAGTAGAACTTCAGTTTGTTCAAGGCAAGGTGTGATTAATGTGTTTTTACTACAACTCTAGATTGCTTTTGAGATTGAGCATATACAGTGTGTGATTGCCTTTGAAATAAACAGACTTCCCTGGGTTGACAATTTATGTAGCACTTGATTGTTTAGCTAAATA
>SNQJ01S0077311.1:31102-45144 GCA_010110895.2 Picea sitchensis | reverse complement strand
AAAGGAAGGAGAAACACGAAGTATTGATTGCTGAAGAAAAGGAACCTACAAAGAAGACTAAGAAGGATGGAAGAGACTTCTTCTTCTAAAAAGGTAACAACACTATTCTTATTTCTTGTACATATCTTGTTTGCATCGTCTCTGTACATATATTGTATATCTATCTCTTGGAATATAATAAGAACTATACCTATGGAAGAACAAACAAGATGAAAATGGATATCATTAGATAATACACATGAAAGGATGAAATACAAATCATGTGGAAGTTATTAATCCGAATCAATCATGAAGAGACTTAGAAGAATCAAAGACAGAAAGAAGTCAGCAATCGAGAGGAAATTGGAAAAAGACTTATGACGTTTTGTAGAAGACAACAAGACAAAAGTGTGGATTCTGTTAGACAAGAGAGCCAATTATATATTGCAGAAGACAATAAGGATGCAAATGGAAGTTTGGACTCTGTTAGACGGAGGGAGCCGATTATATGCACTCTTACATGAAGCAAGGGTTAGGAGGGAGCTAATCCTATGATCTATTGAAAATGATGAAGTATATATCCATGGTAGTAACCATGAAAGATAGTATGTGTTCAGTTCAAGAAGTCTTCCTCGAAGAGAAGCCTTAAAGTATCCCTGATTGTCCATCCAAATCCATGACCCTATGATGAAAGGAAGAAGTGGAATCTCTAGGGAATGGAATCTATAAGAAACTCCATGGACCCAAGAGCTAAAGAAAAACATGAAGAAGAACATGAAGATTCCAAGAAAGAAAGAGAAATCAGAAAAACCAGTCATTGTATCAAGAATCACAAGATTACCAGCTTGATATGAACTCACTAAAAGAAATCAAGCAAAACAACTAAAAGTCGTGATAAAGAATAGTGTATGGAAGACTTATGAATGAAAGCATTGCAAGACCTAGAACTAGAAGTTCTCCCATATGGAGGGAGAAGACTATGATGATTACTTGTTCTAGTAAACTAGACTTATCTCCACATGAATCATTATATCATCTGCAACATCCATGAGTTGGAGTTCTAAATCAGATGAATACAAAGAATGTTCTCCAGAGAAATTGAATAAAGAGCGTATGAAGAGCAATCTCAAGACTTTGAGGCATACCAAAAAGAGACCCTTGTATGCAAATAGAAGAAGATAACTTGGTGGAAGAACCTCCAATGCACAACAGAAGCATGGTGAAGATTCCCTATAACATCAAGATGATTACTCAATAGATCAGATCTCATGATGACAGAAGAAGTACCACATGGATATGTTCTAGTTTTCCAACAATGATATACTCTATTGTTCAGATCTACATGAAGCCTTCACAAGTCTTCCAGACTAAAGTACATTTAAAATCAAGCATTACATTATCCATGATGAAGTCCAGAATGGAGAAAATGGTTCTCCAATACATAACTCCACAGATGAGCAGATAAGAAGACATTTTGGTAAAGCTTCTATCCAAGATGAAAGAGTTTGCATACTCAAGCTAGAGCTCGTGGAAACAACTTCCTTATTGAAAGACATTCATTGAAAAATAGTCCATCTTGGACAGATGCTTTCCTGTTCGGAAAGTGGATTGAGATTTCTGATGGACAGTCACTTTCCATTGTGGTTAACATGGAAAGTAGTCCGATTGCTAATGTATCATAGACAACGACTTCCCATTGTGGTTAACATGGGGAGTGGTCTAGGGAAGTCTCTCTTCTTGAGGGTTACTCAAGAAGACTGGCCCACCTTGCCAGACAACGATTTCTCATTGTGGTTAACATGAGGAATGGTCCATTTTGGAGGTTGATGCAAGACATTCTTTTCCTCTTGTGGTTAATGGAGGAAATGGTCCAGACAGTCATTCCTTAGGGTTTGTACATTCTCTCCAGGTTGCACTTTTATTAGTGTAGGAGGAATGGTCCAGGCTCAGCAATCAGGGACAGACATTCCTTAAGGGTTATACATTCTCTCCAGGGTGCACTTTGATTAGTGTAGGAGGAATGGCCCAGGGTGGGGAATGGTCTAGGACAAACATTACTTAGGGTTTATACATTCTCTCCAGGGTGCACTTTGATTAGTGTAGGAGGAATGGCCCAGGGTGAGGAATGGTCCAAACTTAGACATTCCTTAGGGTTTATACATTTTGTCCAGGGTGCACTTTGATTAGTGTAGGAAGAATGGCCCAGGGCGAGGAATGGTCCAGGCTCAGAAATCAGAAACAATCCTTCTTCCTTGTTTGAGAAGAATAGGGCAGATAGCCCATTGCTGATGAGGGCAGATATTCTTTCAAATCTCACAAATGTGAGTGAAAGATTGGCCCAGATGATTCAGTTTATTTTTAACGATATTTTCTATGTTGGATGGAATCAAATGATTGTTATGGAGACTACCTGTCTCCAAACAATAGAGATATACTACTGTGGTGGATATGTTCCACTATTTTCAGGTAGATATTCTTTCAGAGCTCACAGATGTGAGTGAAAGATTGGCCTAGACAAATCATTTTATATCATAACATTGTTTCTATGCAGGTTTCTATCAGATGTTTGTTATGAAGACTGTATGACAGTAGATGAGGACTACTGTGGTGGATATGTTCCATTGTTCGCAACCATACGTTGTTGATCAAGTACTTGTGTGTTACTTGGTGTGGTAGTAAACCATTGGATTGTAGTTATGTACTACTATGGATAGACACGGTTGTGTTCTATTTCCTGTTCTAACTACCTTGAAGACTATCAGCAGTTTATTGAAAATAATCACCATCCAGACGAATGATGAACAGAGATTTTCCAGATGGAAATTGGTTCAGAGCATTTACTCCTCTAGATTATAAGAGTGACTCCTGTATCACTCTATGGTGTGAGTGACTTATCCAGCATCATGTCTAATTACTCAGATGAAGTATGGTTCCGAGAGATGATACAACTGATGGTGATGGTGATGCTCATGATCTAGTCATTAAATAGTCTAGACGACTATATTGATGCTACCGGGTAAATGGTATGTTTTTTTGCTCAAGCCCATTACCTATAATACCTCCCTAGCTAGGAGGGAGTGTTAATATTATGGTAGTTGAGGGAGGTATTTACCTCCATGTGTGAACTTGATGAGAATAGAAGACTTTGGAGAGCAAGAGAAAACCCTAATGAGTTGGCTAATAACCCTAGAAGTCTTGTCGGCTCAAGAAGATAATTTATATTAGGTTATTAGCCTACAAGAGAAGAATTCAGCCAAAAATAATAATAATATATTGAACAGACACATATCCAGAAGGAGAAGTCGACCCCAACAAATCTGGCAGAAATAGTATAAATGCAGGGCACTAGTTCTCATTTGACATCATCTCACAATTGCAGTTCCTAGTTTGGTGCGCACTGCAGTTCCCAGTTTGGTGCACACGGGTGGAGGAGAGTTGCAGTTGCAGCTGCAACAACAACTAGCTTTCAGTATGAGCTTGGACTATATCTTGGCTAGGGTTTAGACTATCTGATCAGCTATTGTTGATGCGCTATCCTTGGAGGAAGATGTGCTACACCCTGTTTGGCTATCTAGCCTAGGGTTTGCTTTCAGAGTAATTATCAGTCAAGGTTAAGGTGCTCAGAGGGTGGATTCGGCCTATGGTTGGGTGACGAGGGTATCGTCAATGGTAAAATGAGCACACCATATTCTATATTCTAACAGAGCCAACTCCCGATTAGTGCAATCAATAACTCGATTCTCAAGATCATTGTCCTAGTGTTGACACGAATCACAGGGTCAGCCTCATTGCATCAGGAATCAAGTCCAATTATGTTGTAATCGGTGGAGTTCTTGCGACCCACGGTTTACGACTGGTGTACCTCACTGTTGGCCAACATGAAGAGCCATCTAAAAGACTACAAACAGTTAGAAAGAGGAACTTCAGGTTTGTGTCTATATTATGTAGTTTTTTCTTCGAGCAGGTTTCAAGATTGGGCCCTAGAGTCAAGATTGTTCTTCATGGAATTCATGATCTATCCATGGCACAATGGACCAAGGTGATGAGGTGGTTGGGGGGTGGTAGGGTACCAACACCATACAATGATGTGTTTTTATTCTAGTGGCATCGGAGAGTGATAGATCTCGACGACTACCCATATGCAGGGATCGACTTCAGAGGAGATTTAGAAATGCCATTACCACCAGGTTCCACCTATAGAGACATAGGTATGAAAACGTTTTTTGAACATTTCATTTTTTTGTATTTTTGTAGAAGAAAAACAAAAATATTTTTTGGATGATTTCAATTACTAACTCAAACATGTATTATTACGCAAATGTGGGTCCGCGTAGGCCTGACAGACTCCCACAACATCAGCGGAGACACTGTGGGGATGAGCCAATGGGAGGAGACAATGAGAGAGTGATTAAAGACGTACAGGGAAACCTGTCTCGTTTGAGACAAAGAATTCCCATGGTTCGGGTATTGGATATGTTAGAGGCAATGAAACAATCCACAAAATCCACCCCCCACTTGGTGAAGGGACCGAAAACGAAGATCGGGTGAAGAGGGGTTTAATGCGAGAGCATATTCTTAGTGAACACCTGGCAAGGGTGACACTTCTTGACTGCTTGGACACAATCTTTAAAAATAGATGGCAAAAAATAATTGGCTTGCAATATCTTCTGGGTTGTCGCAAGCCCAGATAGATGACCACCGCAAGCCCCACTATGAAATTCATTAAGAATAGACTCAACCTCTTCGTGATTCAAGCAATGATGCAATATATTACCTATTCCTTGGTGATACAAAGTGTAGTCGACGATAAGGTAGTCCTTAGCTTGATATCATATACATCGTCGATCATTTCTCGAAAGATGCTGAGGGAACTTCAAGGTTTGATGATAGATCAAAATGTATCCATACCATGGGTATGATGATGAGATAAGGAAAATGTGTTCATCCAAAAATGAATTTACATGAATAACATCCTCATATAACCGAGGGAAGTCTAATACTAACTCGGAAAAAACTAGCGATTTCTTGGATTTCACCAAAGAAAAATCGAGGTCAAACTCTTTCAATATGACAATCCATTTATTATATTTTCCCCCTATGATACACCTAGTTAGAACGTATTGAAATGGGTTAACATCAACAACTATGGTATTTTTGCAAAGCAATATATAGTGTCGTAATCATTGAACTATGTGAACGGTAGCCAAAGCTAGCTTCTCAACATGAGAATACTTGATTTCAGGGTCAATTAAGTTTCGACTAAGATAGCAAACGATGTGCTCATGGAGCTCATCATCCTCCTGAACTAAAACCATACCAACCGTCCCTTTAGACACGATGATATAAAGCAAGTAATCTCTACTGTAGTCCAGAGGCTTCAATAGAGGTGTCTATACCAAAGCTTTCTTCATATCATCGAAGGATTCTTGGGCTCGCTTATCCCATATAAACAAGGTGTCCTTCTTCAAGAGACACATGAAACCCTTAGTAATATTGGCATATTTTACTATAAACTGATGTAAGAAGTTATCTTTCCCCTGTAAACCTTGAAGCTAACGAATGTTGCGCGGAGGAGGCAATCGAATTATTGCCTCAACCTTTAAAGGATCCACCATGATCCCAGACTCAGAAACTAAGAATCCTAAAAGACGACCCAACTTAACACAGAAGATGCACTTGTGAGGGTTTAAACAGATGCAATAATACTGACATCTTTCAAAAATTAGTTGAAGGTTGGTAGAGTGATCCACTCTCTTGCAAGTGTGAGAAGGGAGATGATCAAGGTAACCTTTTACTATATGCTTGAGATCATGAAAAGCGAAGGTCATGGCTCGTTGGAAGGTTTCTCCGGTGTTTTTAAGGCCGAAAGGCATTTTTCGGTATGTGAATGTACCCCAAGGACAAATAAATGTCGTCTTATATTGATCATAGGGTTTAATGTGAATTTGGTTGTCTCCTGAAAATCCATCCATAAAATAAAAAACCTCGCTTCACGCACACTCATTGAGAATATGATCAATGAAGGGTGTCGGGAAGTTGTCTTTAGGACAGGCCTTATTCAGGTCACGAAAGTCAATGCATACACAGATGGTTCCTTGCTTCTTATTTATGGGAAAAGGATTGGATACCCATTCAGTCAAGGGAAATAGGTAGATAAAACCAACAATCAGTAGTTTCTCCACCTTTCCCTTAACAACAAGGGCCTTCCTGGGATTAATAGCTCTAAGTCATTTCCGAACAGGCTTAGCATTCGGGTAGGTTTTAATCTCATGTTAGAAAATTTGAGGGTCAATTCCTGGCATCTCTTCATATGACCAGGAGAATATATCACAAAGTTCTTTGAAGAGCTCGGTGTAGATAAGCGTTTCTTCAGGCGAGAAATCCACACCAATATATACATTTTCAAATTTACTAGGAATACGAGAGATATCAATCATGACGGTAGGGGAGATACTTTCCATGTGTCCTTCGGCATAAATTCCATGCATATCAAGTGGAACTATGACATGACCGACTATATCACTCAAGGTGGATCTAAAATCGTCTTGTTCGATCCTAACAATCTCGGGGAGAAAGTAAGAGTGATGATGCATATCATCCCATGGCTTATCGAAACCACTCATGGACTCTAAGATCGCTTCATCCGATGGTAAAGTGTCGTTGAGGCAATTATGTGAGCAAGAGGATAAAGTGGCCCATATGGGCCGAAGAACATGATCCTCCTCATCCATCTGTGAGGAGACATGATCTGGGTTGACAATAGAGTCAATAACATCTACATATTCTATCTCTGCCACCGACAGTGGAATTTCCATTCCAATATGTGATTGTCCTTCACAAGACATGGTCGGGGAAGGTAGGGCCTAAGGATCATTAAAATATGAAGTGCGGAAAGGAACGGACCTTGTTGATGAAGAAAACCTACTAGACATGGAATATATATGATGAATTGGGGCAATGAAATCAAAGGTACCCATAAGGGAGGAATACATTCTGACATCAATATTCTAAATTGTCGGCTAAGAATTGTCGATCGCGGGGATCGACGGTCCAACTGATGCATTGGGGCTAGCATATGCAAAGGACAACTGATCGATCATCATGATTTTCCCATCGTGAGGAAAACATAAAGTAAAAAATATGGATGATACAAATGTAGTCATAACACAAGTCCAGTTACACCCTAGTAATACGTTATAGTCAAGGGGCGCATCAACCACCTCGACATCCACCTTCATTGTCTTCCCACCTAACTAGACCCGAAAGGCAGGAAGAATATTGTGGGTAGGGAAAGAATGAACATCAAATGTGGTCAACATGGTCAGATATTGAGAGAGGGTTGGAGAGCTAATGGCTTTCCAATAGGTTAGGAACATCACGCACATTGCAATGCCTTCATCAATAACAATACGTTTGATGGTATACTTTGAGTAATCCACATGGATTTGAAAGGCCACATGGTAAGGAAAATGAGGCTTCACATCCATGATGTCAAACTTTATAACCTTAGATCCACAGGGGTCTAGAGCTCCTAATGTAGATAACAAGGCATTCCTCTATGAAGGACATGTCTAGAGTACCTCCAGAGTCAACATCGCGCAAGGGGTTTGACCCAGATCATCAATAATAGAGTAATTCTGGGAAGTTCTAGCATTAGGATTGTGGGTAGAGTGTTTGAGTACTCCTTTCGGAATATGAGGTGGATAATCTAGATTTTCGATCTATAAAGGCATATCAAGAGGAGGGGGAGACTGTAGACCTGGAACAGCCTGTCAGGAACTGTAATTATGAGACCGAGTGGATACATTAACATAAGACTTGACCATATTTATGCATATACAATCACCATCTTGTGCCGATGGGTTTTTACTTCCACTTGTCACATTTTCAACATTAGAGGAGCTCGAGGCCATGTGTTGATTATGTAGAAAAGGACTAGTCAACACAACAGGTGGTAGATATAAAATCCTCGCAAGTTCCACGAGTTTGGAGCACAAGTGGGTAAGGTGATCATCAATACAAGGCTTGCAAGGAAACTTCACCTTTCTCCTTTCTTTCTTTCCCTCACTAGCATTATTGTTTGATTTCTCATTGTTAACGTTGTCCTTAGGTTTATTATTATTATTATTCCTCCCACCCTTACGATTTTTACCACGTCCTTTCCTTTTATTCCCTCTTGGTTGTTGGTTACCATTCGGGTTGGTCGATAATTGCACAAAATTTGCATCTTCCAACTGAGAGGGAGTGGAGGAAACAGACGAAGCTTTCCCTCCTATAGACTGGTTTAGAGACAACTCTCTCAACTGGCTTGTCACCAAGTCTGTTGATTTAACATTTGTGGAGCCTATAAATCCATCGGCATGAGGCCCAATATTTTGTCTAGGGTCGTATCTTGACCTTGGTGTGTCAGGAAGAATCTCATATAAAATCCCAAACTGAGCATATATAAGATCTAACTACTAGGATTTAAAAATTGCTTCTTCCTCAGATGTAACTCTAGATGTAGAAACATCCTTCGAAATATAAGGTTGTAAAGACTTAAGGAACATTCCAACAGGAACTTTGGAGGAATGTAGGCCTTGATCAACCTCTTCCATCTACGCCACTCTTGGATTTGATCCGAGATATGGGTGGCTTTGTCCTGGAGGAAGGCCGACAAAATTTCTATGCCAGAATCGTAATGAACTAGCAATTGGAAGTGGTTGAGGAAGACTAAAACCATCTAATTAAAAGTTTTGTACGCCCCCCCTGGTATCACTATGTACCATTTTGCTGCGACCCACGTGAGGGTGTGTTGAAATAATCTTAAACGAATAGAATCATCGTTAAGGGAATTAGAAGAGCACAAAAGATAAAAAAAGTAGTGACGCGATCACCATGATCCTCACCAGTCTTGCCCTCGAATTTTGGAATATCTGAAGGAAGCTTGGTGGGGATGGGGGAGCATGTCGGGTCATGATGCACAAGGTCATTCATTAATCTAGACAAGTCTGGAAAATTGAGTGTGGCCAGAAAAGGGAGAGGAGGTTGCGGAATCTGGCCCCAAGCTCCCAGGAAAGTTTGTTGTTGGGGAATCACAACCCCTCCAAGGTTATGGTATGCACCATGGCCCTGTCCGAGATTGTAAAACACCCCTCCAAACTGATTCATAAAGGGTTGGATGGGCACCATTCCAATAGGAATGTTATGATGAGGATTGTAAATATTTCCCCCAACCAGAGTAGATCCAGGTTGTGGGTTTCCCAAAGTGTGAAACTAACCTCCTCCAGGTGTGAATCCATAGGATAGAGGTGGATTATTCATGACAAACATGTTGATCGGAATCAGTGTGGAGGAGGTAGGTGTAAAGGATGGAACATAAGCAATAGCTTGTCCTCCAGGTTGACTACTCCATCCAGGAGTATTAAGACTAGGATTAGACCCGAGGTGAAAAGGGGGTATGCTTCCAACCATAGGAGTCATTTGGGGAATATGAGCACCACCAAACGAGAATGGAATATGTGGAGGATCCATGCCCCCAATTCCAATACTAGTATTCGGATTAGACGTTGGAATGGAGGATGAGAATTGCGATGTAAAATTCAGCATACCATAATAAAAAGGGCTAGAGGTCATAGGGATGGACTGAGCATTGTATCCCAATGAATGACAAGGAGACCCAAAATTTTTAGTGACTATAGTTTGAGTATTAACTATAGTCCAAATAGGAGTGATGATGGGAACCTATGACACTACAACCATGGTGGTTGAAGGCGTTGAAGGAGTATCATTAACTACAGTAGGTATGGGAGTTGAAGGACTCCCAGTATCTTTCTGACTCGACTCAGTACTCATACTTGTATGACCACAAGTCTGGTAGTTGGAGGTGTGTGTACCACGTTTGATAAATTTACGCCTTTTAGAAGGAAAAGACTCAAGATGCGGTGGTAACTTTAACAAACGACGAGACCTGTGAGGAAGATGGTCTGGCTCCATTATGACTCAAGACTTGACATATAAAAAAAAATCCTAAGGCCAACTAACAATCAAAGAGAACACCAAAATAAACAAAAGGACAATATGCACACAAACAGGATAAAGTGGTTGAAAGGGGCCTCCCTCCTTAAATTAGGTATGCCTCGCCCAAGAGGGGCCTGAGACTCCCTGCAAAAGATCGGAGGTATCATAATGAGTTATAAGGGCCCTCGTAGTATTAACATCCAGTCGGTCAGATCCCCTCGGAGAGGTAATCCTCCATAAAGGTTGTGTGTTGTCTGACCCTTATCTGACAGAGGGTACATGCAAAATAAACCCTGCAAGTAACCTATGTGGCTACCTATGTCAAGCAACTAAGCCACCATAGTATAACCAATGCATAGGTGAACAATCGTAAGTCAGGTCCACCATATGGGTAGGGTAACAAGTCCCAAAATCTTGAAAGCACCACCTCTCATAGAGGTAAAGGTACTAGAAAGACCCCCATATATGAATAGATCCCCAGAAATATCTCTGATGCTAAGAAGGTATTGGAGGGATATCTCCTCAACTGACTTCGTGTGACCTCATTCTTAACTCCGATGTGATCGGAGCCTCCTGACATCACCAATTATAAAATGGATTTCACCACTCCCTTAGTTAGAAACATATGTTGAGTTTAATATCCTTGGAGAAGTTTACTCACAAAATCCTATTCCAAGGCTCTAAATCTTAAGCTAGTTTGTGCACCCTAAAAAATAAAATTGTTTCTAATCAATTTTAAATTTATCAACATTAATTTTAGTGGCTTTGTTTAGTCAAAAGGTGTGGTTGTGAAACTAATGATTTTATGACTCAGCAAGTAAAAGAAATGAATATGAATATAATGCAAATTCCTAACTTCAATTCTCCATAAATGATAAGCTTTTCAAAATGCAATTTTCAATTCAATTTTGCGATTTCAAACAAGATGCAATCTTTCCATACATATACCAAAATCAATGATAAGAACCCAAAAGATTAAATGCCATGATGCAAAATGTATATTTTTTGTATTTTCAATATAAAAGAATGAAAATGCAAGGAATGAATAGCATCTTGATATAAATACCCTACTATATGTAAATAGATACAAACCAAGTATAATATCAAGAAGAAAACACCCAACCCAATATGCAAGGACAACCAATGAAAATGATGATGAGAAAGAAAAACCGCCTGAAAATTCAACCAAAGAAAGGTTTCCTGTCACTATGCATGCACTTAACAGTCATGACAGAGACCTAAGAAGACTCAACAACCATCAACACTTACCTAGCAAACATTAAACTCAAAAATAAAATAAAAAGGATGATGTACACGACTGTTCAGGAGAAAACCGCGTATGTACGCTCCCTATAGAATGACAACTCACGTATGTACACATCTATCAAGGGAAAACTTGCATATATGTATTAAAACACTGTCAGGTTAAGGATAATGCCAAGAAACTTAGACTCAAAATGAAAAGAGGCTGTCAAGCAATCAGACGAGGAAAACCCCAAAAATAAGATTCTCTCCCTAGTATGGTCGCCAATTCTAATACGAGGAAAATCACTCCATGGCATGGGGTAAACCAAAACAGATGGAAATGACTACATAAATCAACTCTAATCTCAAGTATGATATATAAACAAATATGCTAACAAGACAAGATAAAGAGCCTACCTCATCTAGACGTTCGATGAAGTCCACCGTTGAGCACTTGACTCAAAGCAATACACCTGCAACTTGTCCTCAATAACCAAGATATGCAAGCATATGGTGATAATATATAAATTTATCACATATAATAACATAATCCATCATTATTCATAACAAATATGCCCATGGAATAAAAATTCAAATATTTGTGAGACATTAATTGGACAAGAAAAGAGTATTTCTATTAAAATTTAATCAACAGAAGTGTATGAATGACAAAATTTTGTGTCGGCACGTTTGGAACCGAGAAACTAAGTCCCTTCTAGATGGGCCTCCTGTTGGACATATTGTCATTGATGTCAACAGTCGATGTGATGATTTGTTGTTATGATGAATTATCATTGTGATTTACCATAGATGAGATTGTCATTGATGTCAACAGTATATTAGTTAGCAGAAAATGTCAAACAATATGCAGATATTGAAAGCGTAAGCTCAGGAGGAGGAGCGAATAGTATGCAGAGATCAAAGATCGAAAGGCAAAGCACAAGATCAGGGTGAGAAGAATCAACAGTCGTCCGATCAAGAAATTGACCGTGTTGATCGTCTCATATTACAGACGTCAGTCATATGAGTGGTTGTGGGCTTGAGGACCGTTGGAGCATCGTGACCATCGAATCTGCAAGCTAGATCAACGAAAGTGATGGATTGCGGAGATTGAAAGGAGAATTAAATGACTCGCTAGTTCCAATCTCTCCATTGGTCTATATCTTCAGATCTCATGAACTTGAATATCGACGAATGTGGTTGATCTAACAAAATATCACATTAATTCGGATTAATTCGTGACCGTCATATGCACAATCGCCATACCAACGACAGGGATAGATTGCGGAGATCGAAAGGATAATTAAATATCATGTTATTTCCAATCCCATAATTAGTCAAGATGGTCAGATCTTATAGCCTCGAATATCGACGATTGTGGTTGACTCACTAACAACACACAACTTCAAATTGCGGAGTTTTGGTGACAATTTAAATCACTCGCAAGTTGTGGTTCCGCAATCATCCTTGATCGTTGATCTTCTTTGAGTGTCTTCATGACCGTTGGATCACTTTAAATGGAAGGATAGGATAAGCGGGGAAAAATAGTTAAGAATTCGATTATCCAAATACCCATCAGCCGTCAGATTGAATTAATGGAAGGACATGATAAGAAAGGGTTGAGATCTGATATCGCGATCACCCGAATACCCATCATCCATCAGATTGAATTAATGGAAGGACATGATAAGCAAGGGCTAAGATCTGAGATCTCAATCACCCGAATATCCATCAACCGTCGGATCACCTTAAGTGGAAGGACAAGATAAGCAAGGGATGATATCTAAGATCTCGATCACCCGAATTTCCATCAGCCGTCGGACCAAACTTAAAGGAAGGATAGGATAAGAAAAGATGGAGATCCATTGGATTTAATCCAAGACAAAGTTTCATTGTAGATAGATCGAGCTGTCGATCTAAGACCTTGATCTAATGAACGTCATTCGTTTCAGGTCTAAGGATGTGAGGATGTTACGCTCCAGAAAAATCTCACTTCAAGAATTCAGTTTGAGATTTGAAATCCCCAAAGCCTAGAGATCTGGAGATCCGAAGTAAATATCGATCGTCCGATCATCCAAAATATATCTTAGTCATAAGATCATCTAGAGTAGATCTCAAGCATCAGAACGTTTGAAGTGAATCTGGGCCATCTGATCCAGAGCATTAGTTTGAGTTTTGAAATTCCCTAAGCTCGGAGATCCAGAGATCTGAAGTAAATCTTGATCGTCCGATCATCCGAAATAGATCTCAGTCATTATATCGTCCAGAGTAGATCTCAAGCTCAGATCATCTGAAATGAATCTGGGTCATCTGATCTAGAGCACTAGTTTGATATTTGAAATTCCCAAAGCCTGGAGATCTGGAGAGCTGAAATAAATTCTCAATCGTTGGATCATTCGAAGTAAGCCTTAACTATTTGATTCAAGAGGACATGTCGTAGACCACGTCAACAAGGATTTGTTGGCAAATTCAGTGGACAGAATGCAGTGAATGCTTGTCATTGACGACAACAGTAAAGATGGCAGAATAAGAGATTTGAAGAGGATGGCAGAATAATAAATTTGAATGTAAAGCTCAGGAGGAACAGCATGGAAGAAGATGCCCACAAAAGCTCAAGGTACAGAAGTTTGCTGAGAAGAAGGAAGATGGTGACTAGTGGATCCCATCCAAATTTCTTGAAAGGCCAATAGCCGTCAGATCTGCAGAAGTTGCGAGGGAGATAAGCCATCGGATATTCGGGGATCGGGATTTCATAATGCAAAGTTCACTCGACAACGAAAACCCCGAAATTGCGATATGCGATTTCACGATTTGATCAA
>SNQJ01S0077311.1:17462-31092 GCA_010110895.2 Picea sitchensis | reverse complement strand
GTCCAATGTTTCTGACTGAGAAGAGATTTGTTAGGGCATCGTACATCTTCTTCAATGAGTCAAGATGGGAGATGTAGGGTATCAAGTGGTATTTTATAGAATCCACTATGATACTCATGGCATTGATGTCAACATATTTGAACTTCTCCATAGATGCAACGTTTTGCAGTTCCTTCTCTTTTCCTTCTTCAAACTCTAGCTTCATGATCTTTCCTTTCACGATATCCAACACTTTATTCTTGGCAAGGATGAGGTCAATACTTGTCTTCCATGCTCTCAAGTTAGAGGCTCCATATAACTTATTCTCTGACTTCATAGAATAATTCATGGCTTCTTTGACTTGGTCAAACCCTAGATTTGACCACAAACTCAATCTTCACGTCTTGTCTTGCTGAGAGTATCAGGGAATGCGCTAGGCTAGAGGGAACTAATCTATCTGGAGATTAGGTCAATCCATTCACTTAAGGTGCCTCAAAAATAGGTTTAGGGTTTCTGCAACTACTCCTTCTAGTAACCCTAGCGACAATGTCTTGGAAACTGCTTCTGCTAGTAACCCTAGCAGTAGTTCCTCAACGAGCTCAATATCCTAGCGACTATTTTTCCTTCCAGCGTTTAGATTGAATGAAGGAGGTGTGGGCCCATAACCTGTTAGAATATAGAAGATGGTGTGCTCATTTTACCATTGATGATACCCTTGTCACCCAACCATAGGCCGAAGCCACCCTCCGAGCACCTTAACCTTGACTGAAAATTACTCTGGAAGAAAACCCTAGGCTAGATAACCAAACAAGGTGTAGTGGATCTTCCTCCAAGGATAGCGCACCAACAATAACTGATTAGATAGTCCAAACCCTAGCCAAGAGATATTCCAATCTCATACTGAAAACTAGTTGTTGTTACAGCTGCAACTGCAGCTCTCCTCCACATGTGCACACCAAACTAGGAACTGGAGTGCGCACCAAACTGGGAACTGCGATTCTAAGATGATGTTAAATGAGAACTAGCGCCCTCTATTTATACTGGTTCTGCCAGATTTTTTGGGGCCAACTTCTCCTTCTGGATATGTGTCTGTTCAGTATATTATTATTATTTTTGGCCGACTTCTTCTCTTGGAGGCTAATAACCTAATATAAATTATCTTCTTGACCCGACAAGACTTCTAGGATTATTATCCAACTCATTAGGGTTTTCTCTTGCTCTCCAGACTCTTCTATTCTCGTCAGGTTCACACATGGAGGTAAATACCTCCCGCAACTACCATAATATTAACAGGCTCCCTACCTTCTCGGTCCCTACAATGTAATGAGTGGCTATGTATTCCTCTATATTCATGCCACTCCCAGCTCCCCAAGATTTTAGGTTCACCACCTCACCCTGACGTGACAATCCTGCCAGAAAGTAGACTTCCTCAACTTCAATACTCAATGGTTTCCCATCGAGGTTGAAGGCCTCTGTATCTGGATCCCAATATTTCACTAGCATCTGGAGTAGTCTCACTTGAGCCCTCATTCCCTTGAGAGCCCAGAATGTATATAGCCCACATATTCTTAATGCCATTTGGGCTCCCAGATCTCTTTCTACTACAACATCAAACTCTTCATGCTCTCTTTCTCTGCACTCTAGCACCATCCTGTAGGTTAAAAATCAATTTTTGAGTCAATATCATTTAAAAAATTCAACTTACAGACTTGTACGGGAGTTGAAGTTTACATAGTCGCGTATAGGGCTCCATATACACGGTCTATTTTGATAAAATTTGGGTATAGGTTTGTATATACGTAGTTTGTTTTGATAACATTCTCATATAGGGCTATGTATATGTGACCTAATGATTTATAGCCCGCATATACCCTAGTTTCTAATTTACGCCTTAAAATACTCAAGAATTGAAGCCTAAATTAAAATTTTAAACCAATACAAATAAAGAGAAGGGAAATAATACTTACTTGGTCTAGACAGTTGTCAATTCCATCACTCGTAGATCCCACAATCAATAGTTGAAAATTGGGGGCAATTTGGTCCAAAATGCACTATTTGGGTAATAATACAAATGGTACAGTAAAATTGATTATTTTTACTATTTATAGAAAACAATTTACCCACTTTACATAGTTTTTGCTAATATTTTGGCCTAGTGGACTAATAGTCTAGTGGATGGAGTTGGTTTTGGTGGTTTTATCCAGGGATTCTTACGGTTTCTAGCATCATGTTGCCTGTTCGTGACTTTGGCAGGTATTTTCGTTGACCAACATATAGGATAGGTCATCACTCCATTCTTGCATCTTGCATTATCCTATAACTACAATTCCTATGCCTTAGGTATGAACCCATTTATTAGTGACACAAAACCTTCTTTCATCTACTAGAAGTGTCATTATTGAATGGTAGAGACTTACCAAACATGGGTGCCCTAGTTAGAACCTTTGTGCCATTCGATGCCCATGCAAATATTTTTTCCATAGGACCAGGATTCCCTTATAGATAATATATGAATTTTAGTTCTAACCTCATTTTTTACTCATAAGCATGCTAACCTATACCTATGGGAATCTCAATGAGTCTGGTTTAAGCTATTTTCAGACTCTCTCAAAAAAGTGAAAAGATTGCCAAGTGAACTTGTCTCTTTCACACTCGTAAATTAGATTTGAAAGGACGTCTATTTGGTGTAAGTTTAACCCTTTTTCAAACCAAGTAGACTAAATTTACGAAAAAGGACATTCTTTGGAGTTAAGTTGTAATTGCATCTCATTCTCTTGCTTGCAATATTGAGGCTATTGTCGGTTCTCGCTTTCGCATTATAAGCCTATAACCTCAACAATTTGCATCATCATCCCAGCAAAGCCTTGTTTATATCCTTTTCATCTTGACACCCTATACCCAAAGAGGAAACATTCTCCCGAGTGTCCATATCTTGCATGCACCTCCTTGCATTGAGCATAGGTATGTTCCATTGTTGGAACTAGTTGCTTACTAGCGACACTCATTTCCTCCTCTGTATCATAACATTCGTTTGACTATGAAAACACAAAAAAATATGGGAGGGAAAATAATATTATCTTATGTTGGCAGCAGTCGTGTCACCTTTGAACAGAGAAAATATTTTTGAGTCCACTTGTCATCAAAATTTTGGGTTTAGCATGATCTTAGGAAGCTAATATCGTTACTTAGAGTTTAATCCCCTGACTAGTTACTCTTCCAGTACCTATGGAGACTTTGATTGGTGCCTCTTGCATCAAAAATTTTCATCATTAAGTCTATGCTTTCAGAGTCATCCATATGTCTCATGCTCTTGTTCAAAGGATGTCTATCAGCCTGTGTCGACCATTTCTCAGAAATCTTGACTTTGCATGTTGGTCATACCCTTAGTGTGTCTCAAAATTACATAAATTTGTAGTCCTACTGTGCACCCTGGTCCTACTTTCCTTATGGGAAGGTAACCTTGAACCCAACAGTCGACATCTCCTCAGTGGTCAATGACTAGGGGGTTTCCCTTGTTTTCGACGACAAGAAATATATTCACACATTGGGATTCATGTAATGTCTTGGATGCCATTATCCTTATTGGTGGTTTCCTCACCTTTTTCGCCAGTTTTCCTTATTGGCTGCTATTCATAGGGTATTTTTTGTGCACTGCTTATATCTTGTGCATGCGAACTATGCATATGGTTGTTGGTTTGTGAACATGTTCTTCATCCAAGTTCCTCCAAATAATCAAGCTACTACTTTGTACCTCGTGCTGACCGATGATAGATTCTTTAATGCTCTCCTTTTAGCGGGTCTCCTTCCATCGACTTCATCCCATCTATTATGGAAACAAGACCTAGAGTCCTATGAGTACCTAGAGGCTTGCAATCATCAGTGGCAGGTTCTCTCACCATCGACAGTTGGGAATACATCAATGTCTCCTAATCGATGGATTATTCAAGTGTTCGAACTCAACTCCTTTATTCACACTTGTAAGAATGTACTTGGTGCCTTGATACCTACTTTCATTATCGATAGGTCGTCTGGTGTTTTTTAATAGTGTACCTTAATGACCAATAATCAAACAAAGTCTCATTGTGTTCGACCTCAACTCCTTTATTCACATGATGTAGAATTGCACCCTTGGTGGATCGTGTAGAAGACTTGAAAACATGATTTCATAGTCCCACCTTTCCTGAGTTGTTGCTATCACTCATTGGACCAGTACCTATATGAATTCAATGATCATGGGAGATCAGATTGTACTCCATTGTATACAGATATCTTCATATTGTTTTTTAGACTAGTTTTCACTGGGCCTTGTTCGTGACTATGCCAGCCTTTGGAATGTATCTACCCTTGTATTGCCTATTCATGGCCATGAACAATTGTTTGGTATATTTCCACATGGATCTGCAATGTAATTGAAATTGGCAGCCATGTGTACAAAGTCATTATGGAATGTAATATTTTTATGAGAAACTAGTTCGTCCAGATGGGTCTCCATTACTCCACTTCTAAGAATTATAATGTATTTAGACCATCGCAGATACTCCTCTGACCTCACACATTAGGGGGCATCTTTTATAGAAAGATTTTCCTCACCCCATGCAACTTGCTCAGAAGGCCTTTTAAATTTCCCTATGCAGACTTGAAGTCCCTTTTTGCAATTCCCGAAGATAAAAAGAATATTTTTCCACATATAAGTGACCTAATAGCTATACAACATTTATATACATAGGTTGTGCCATTACAACTGATGTACATCAGGTTTTTTGCCCAAAATTAAAAAATTATGTCGGGTTTCCATGTCACGTCACGAGATCCATGATCCTTGATCTTCCATATACTGGAAATGTTTCGACCTGGTCCTCAATTCCATTTGAAGGATATAAATGGGCCATATCCAAGTTGTGGAAGAGAGGAGAAGAATTCAACTTTGAGAGCAATGTTACTCTGGAGAAATTATTCATTTCATATTGAGTCTACATCCCTTTGTCCTTTTAAGTCCAAACACATTTTTTATCCCCCAAGATCTTCCCTATTCAATGGAGAACCTCATTGTCTCTCTTATATGATATTTCCTTTGGTGGAGGATTGAAGTGATCGAGGCCTAGCTGGAAGGGACTTAGTTTCTCAGTTCTGAACATGCCGACACAGAATTTTGTCATTCATACACTTATGTTCATTACATTTTAATATAAATACTCTTTTCTCGTCCGATTAATGTCTCACAAATATATGAATTTTTATTTCATGGGCGTATTTGTTATGATTATTGATGGATTATGCTATTATATGTGCTAACTTTATATATTATCACCATATTCTTGCGTATCTTGGTTGTTGAGGACAAGTTGCAGGTGTATTTCTTTGAGTCAAGTGCTCAACAATGGACTTCATCGAACGTTTAGATGAGGTAGGCTCTTTATCTTGTCTTGTTAGCATATTTTTTTAGATTAATACTTGAGATTAGAGTTGATTTCTGCAGTCATTTTTGTCTGTTGTGGTTTACCTCATGCCATAGAGTGATTTTCCTCGTAAAATTCCATACCATTATGATTACCCCAATCAAAGTTAAAGTTACTAGGATATTTGTGATGCAAAGCATTTATAAATATTAGGAGGTTGTCAAACAATTCTTATTATGGAGGGAACCTTCCCTTAGAACCAACCTTCATTTTTAGGACAACAACCTTTGGTGGTCTCCATTTTTGTTATTTGAAGGTAAGCCATTGGCCGAGACAACCTAGTTCTCAACTCAAAATATTTTGAATGGGCCTATGGTCAACACATGACCTTTTTATTGGCCGAACCTAGTCTTGGCTACCTTGGTAGGAGATTTAATAAGAATTTTATTTAAGTAATACCAACAAGTTTGTGGTGGAAATAACTCAAAATTTGATTTTGGATGAGTTGATGCTAAAGTTGAGCCTGAATGGCCCAAAATATTGGTGGTAATAAAAGAAGTGGGGGTGGGCTACTACCTTCACAAAATAAAAGTTTAAATTGGGATACAAATGGATTTTCATATGGCTATGACTCAAGGGATATATGTACAAGCTATGGAGAGTTAAAATCAAGTACAATAATCGACTCTTTCAACTTCATTTCCTATGGAATCCAATATTAAAACATAAGAAATAAATGTTTAACTAGTTCTTTATAGTTGAAATTTTACCATTTAGGGAAATACTTCCATACTAGGGAGTTCCAAACCCATGTTTCCCATAATATGGGAAGCCTAAGACTCCAAAGAAAAAATTCTAGTTTTTTCCTTTAGCCACCTCTACCTAGGCCTAGGTGGAGGATCTCTACCAATCATACATTCCAAGCTTCCTCTCATGGAGAATGTCTATATTAGGGCATAAACTTCCATGGGCTATTGAATTTTCGTATACTTAGTTACTTCTGAAAACTAAAGTTCTCTATTTTATTTGGATACAATGCAATGATATGATATATAACAAGCATGAGTTTGCATGCTCTTTTTCATGGTATTATGGGGCATTAATTCATGCCAATCTATTAATGTTGATTATTGTACAATCACATAAAGTGAGGACGAAGATGGACCACTTGCAACAATTTTTGGATTACTATGGAGATGCTTCATGCATGATGAGTTATGAGCCATCAAGTCCTACCATTTCCACCTTGACACAATGATAGTGAAGCAGTTGACATAGGACCCACAAACTATTTAGAGAGTAACAAGAATGGGCTTGCGGTGTACTAGACCCTCCCACATGGGCAGAAAGTTTACTACATTGGGCCTTATTATTTATGAAGGGTCCAAGCCCCTACATCCCAACGATGGATTGTGCATGCCCCTTGAGAAGCCTCCTATAGTTACTAGATGGGTCCCAATCCCTCACATTGAATGATCATTGTAACATTCCATAGCTCAACCGAGGAACATTACTTGTGGAAAAACACATAAATTCAAAATTTTCTTCTAATTAAATTCTTGTATCTTACCAACCAATAATTATGCACATATTTAACCATTTTTAGATACCCATAACTATATGAAGTTACAACTTGATGAAATAACATGAATTCAACAAATAAACTCATATACAACATCATATAAATCATTCCCATTCACAAAGTAAAATGCACAATAGTTAGACTCATAAATTAACTCATAAAACAGATAAACACTTATCTTTTAAAACAATTATGAAACCAAATTCTTGGGAATGTTCCACTCAACCATATAATTTTTGTTCCATATCTCAATCGCAAGCCACCCCTGATCTAAGGCTAGGAATCCACAAGAAAATAGTGTCTCTCACTATCCACTCACACCTTAGATATCCCACAACCCACTGGCTTTCTCCTATAGCTATCATGAATTCCACCATTTCTCTTCCTCTTGACCTACCCAACCCAAGGATTTTTCCCCTTCACTTCTCTCGGTCCATCGGGATGCACCATTCACTTATCTGGGTCTCTCTAGCACATGTTAATAGGAATATCACTACTGGGAATTGAAAGGAACTCACTGCTAGGAAAACTATGAGGAAAATATCAACAATCACTTGTTGTTACAATGCAACTCACACATGATTTCACTCTTCAAGATTGAAAACTTGGCTCTTCAGTATTTAGCTCCAAAACGCTCCAGAATGATCCAAAATTTGCCCTCCATTGTTGCTCCATCTCCAACACTCTTCTCTTATATTCTCTCCATGTTCATGCAAAAACATGCTTGTCAAAACTGAATATTCTCCCCATATGAATTTCCTCTATTTTCCCAAGCCAATTGACTTCTCACTCTGCCCAATGTTGATTTCACTTCATCCCCATGCTCCCAATAACTATGGGATGTGACTTTTTTCACCCACCCTCTTACATGAGTTTAATGATTGGGCTCTCATACACTCAACCAGAAAATAGAAGGTCGTCCCCAATGATAATAAAATTAAGGAAAGTGGGCTTGAATTAATATCCATAAATAATTTCTCCCTTAGACCCCTCTTAGACACTCCCTTCTCTTGTGGAAGACTCGACCCCCATCTCTATCCATGTCCCCCAACATATGTCATCATATTTTATTTATTAAAATTCATAAATACAATTCACATATTACATAGCTTGGTTGTAGTTGCATTCATATATAAATTATGCATTAATTAAATTGGGGATTATAGTGGGGATATTACATTCCTCCTCCCCTAAAATTATGCACTATCCTTGGTGCACAACACCATGCCAAAATACATATACAATTTTTACATCACAATACTTAGAGAAATAAAAATTGTGCAATTGCACAACTCCAATAGTAGTTCCAATCATATTCTCTCGTTATTCTCGACTTGATGACCCAAGGAACACATTATTTTCATCACCCCTATGACCGTTAATGATGTAAACCTATTCTTTTTCTTTAGGAGGATCAACGACTTGAATCCCTGAAGAAAAATGAAGACACATTTTCCCAGAAAGATGAAAATTATCTTTTCCTTTGTAAAAACCTTAAAAAAAGGGATTGTTGCACCTTGATTAGTGTTAAGGGTGCAACAATATAGGATTTTTGTCGGTTTCACCATAGTATCATACGACGTTGTCGCATTTTCCCCATTGTTAAGGGTGTGACGATCTTCGTACAAAGGAAAAAGAGGAATTTCTCGAAAGTTCTAGAATAGAAGCTTCGAGGGTGAGGTGGCCTCCAATCGGTTTGGATCTGAGTCGCATCCCTGATCTCATGGTATCATCCTAACATCCTCACCCTATCCCTTTCATATTATAAAAGGAGAGGAGTTCTCATGGGGAAAGTTGGATTGAGTTGGCTAGAGCTTAGTTGGAAAGTTCTTGAGTTTTGTAGCTTGGAGATTTTGGAGCTTGTATGTTGGCTTTGAGCTTTGCTTTGTCAAGATAGATTATTGATCTCAGAATCTGTGGATCAGAAGTGTGTGGGAAACAAGGAACTGTTGGAAGGGAACTTACGACATCAAGTATTTGGTTGTAATCTCTCTTTCTATTATTTTATACAAATGCACTTTTATTTCCTATATAGTCTTATTTGTCCATATTGTATGATTCCTTGATCACATGCATACTTTCATATCAAATATTTCTTGTATTATTCTTGCATTCATTGGCTTGTGTTTATTTGAATATATTTCTCCATAAGCCTCGCGACGGAGCTTGGATTGCATTGGCAAAGTCGGATCTTCGATATTTAAAAGGTATGTTCTAAATCCATTTCTCATTTGATAATTGAAATCTAAGGAAAGAGTAGTGTATTGTCTTGTTTTGTTCTAGTTTAGTAGTGAAACTAGGGAGATCTGTTTGTGTCCACACTTACAGATTAATCCGATAACAATGCACCCCCTTCATTTCCCTCATTCCATCAGGTTTCACTATTCTTTTATCAGGGTTGTCAATGCAGGCAACCATGAATTATGAGATGTGGTTCCAGAACTCTATGATCTAAGAGGATCTAAAAGGGAAAAAATTCAAAGTCCTCAGATCTCAGCAAAAATGGCACCAAGTTGAAAAGCTCATCGAGATCTTTCCAATGGTGCAAAGGAAACCTCAAACTGATTTTGAACGAAGAAGTTACAGATGGTCAAATTTGTGGTCAACCCATTCAAAGTCAACTTGCTGACATCAACATATGTACATATGACGTCAACAACCAACTATGCAGAGATGACATCAGCATGACATCATAATGACATCAGCATGATGTCATGTTGACGTTAGCATGACATGTGGCAGCACGATAGGATGACACATGGCATGCTGAATTGGCACTTTGGGTGGCCACATGGGCCAATTGGTAAGTGACACATGGCACCCCTAGACGATGCCATGTGGCACCACCTAGGAGCTTCCATGTGGCAGTCTGATAGTGTGATACATGGCTTGCTAAATGGATGACACATGGGCATGATGACTGGTTAGGTTTGAAAAATTGTAGAGTGCCACGTGGCCCAATCACTGGGAGCCACTTGACACCCCGGAAATGCCTAATTAGGGTTGGGCAATGAAATTAAAAAAACAAAAATTGTTATCGAACCCGATGGCCCGCCTGGTCAATGACCCACATAATTCGACCGATATCCCAGTGGTGACCATGAAATTGCAGTGAATGTACCAGCCACAAAACCATGCATGGGTCACATCATAGAACTTGGCACCAAGCCTACCAAAAAGGGGGGGGCTTAACCATGTAATAAAAATAACTTAAAAATGGCGGGGGGAGTATATATTTAAATATAGTTAAATTATATTTAAGTTATAGTTATAACTTATACCAAAATGGGGAGCCTGTGGATTTGACCCTGGGTCTACCCAACCATAATACCATATAATTAATCACTTGCCAACAAACCAAACAGTGGGACTTGGTAAAGTCCACCCACGAGTTGCATTTAAACCCAATTTTTACCATTTAAACCCAGTTTGTACCATCCACTGGGGGGGTCCATGCCCAACCAAGTATAGGGCATGTTTTTCTATGTAGGAATAATTTATTGCAGAGCGATATGGACTGCATTGGCATGAATTTCGAGGTAGAGAGCCCAACAGAGCCTAGAGGTGACAATGTCATATTAGGACGATTTGACAATCGTTTTTGCACTACTTCTCACCACGAATCCACTAGTGTAGTCAGTATTTTCATATGGATAGTAGATCAGACAACCATTTTCAGTTTTGGAGGTATATCCATGTAATTGTTGCCAATCTTTGCTGAGAATAATATAAAGCCTCTCCACTTTGAAGCGAGCCCAGAGATGTAGTCCATTGTTGGAAAAACTCTATTATCATGTCTTTTGTTCTTTCTCTTATCTTTAAGAAAATACAGAGTACCACCTCTATAAAAATGTAGGGGGGTATATATATCCTCGTGAGGTTGTTGTTTGGACCTTAACCGATCTAAGCTTCAACATTTTTGGCAACCATACTGGGGAGAACAAAAGGCTGGTTTTGGAGACCAGAATTCTAATGACCCAACCTTATCCAAATAAGCCCTAGTTACAAGTTGGTCTTGGAAATCAAACAAGAGTTTTGCATGGGTTATATAATTTGGTCTTATCAATAACCAGAACTCAAGAATATCTTGAAAGATCATGGAAAACTCTCTCCCATGAAGAATAAATAGAAATCACAAGAAGAAAAAGAAGAGAAGATATAAATGAAAGAAAAAGTCAGAATGATATAAAGGCCCCATAACAAGAAGCAAGAGAAAACAACTGCAAATTCCCGAAGTTGTTGAAACTTCCATAATTGAAATAAGAATAACTCCAATAATGGGTGATAAAGAACACAAAAATGAGATCCCTGAGGTAATAAATGAAAGAAAAATAATCCCACAAAGAAGGGTTATAAATATCCCACTCAATATTCAAGGGGAACAACATCCATTACCTACTCTTCCACAAGGATTTTTGCCACAATTTTCAAGAGATTGAGTGATGGACCCTAAGAGACATATGGAATTGTTCTTGAATATGTGTGATATTCAATTAGCATAACATGATGATTTAAAGGTAATATTATTTTTCCAAACATTGATAGGCACAAACTTTGAATGGTATATGTCTCTTCCTTCTCAATCAATTTCATCATTTGATGATTTGGAGACTATTTTTCTGACCATGTATGCACCCCCAGTTGCATACCATATATTACTCACACAATTCACTCAAATTCATTTGAAAATGGGTGAAAGGACCAGAGAGTTCAATTTATGATTTTGGAGGACATTAAATCAGATTCCAGGAGAAAACAAAATGCTTCGTTCATACTTGGATGTTATAAGAATGTGATACTCGCAAATATCAAATATGCTATCAGGGCCTCACAAATAGAATATTTCGATGGAGCTATGCAAAAAGAAACCGATATGGAAGAGATTATGTTAGAAACAAATTCTAATCCTCAAATCATCCTCGGGAGAGTCCAGAGGAAAAAAAATACTCTCACAATATCATATCAAAGGACATCAACCTCGAGGAATGTTGAAAATCGGGGAATAAGGAATGTTGAAAATAGAGGAGTTGATGGAGGAATCCTTCAAGGACTAATACCTAATGTAAGAAATGATCCAACTATAACTCAAGAGACAAAGAAAATATTATAAAGAGTTCAAATGAATCGATCAATTCGACAGATGCAAAATGAGATAACAAGATTGAGAAGAGGATAAAATTTTGGCCCTAACAATCAAAATCCTAGAATTCCTACTCATGAACAAAGAATAAACCCTCTTCAAGAATAGAGAATAATAAATGATGATATAACTGAAGAGCATAAGAAAAGAGAACCTAGAGTGCCAAACCCTAATGCTGTCATATTGAAAGAGATATTTGATGAAGAAAATTTTGATAACTTTGACCAAGAGGTTGAAATAGTTCAAGATGAAAGTATTGAATCTGTATAGGAAGATGAAGGTGAATCATCCTTGCATATTTTTTATGAACATGAAGAATCAAATATATCACGAGAAAATTTTGTGCAAACCAGGGCACACGTCAACATATTCAAAACAAAGGACATTCTTGAAAAATAAAAAGCAAAGACCAATACAAATGTTGCAGAGACTTCAAAGCAACAAACAAATTCCAATCAAATAAATAATCCCCCACATATGATGTATAATGTAATATATTATTTGACTAAGTTGAGAATTACTCTCCCTTTCATGGAAGTGGTGAAATGCCACAGCAAAGAGAAAAAATTCTCAAGATTCTTGATGAGACAAGTAATAGAATTGAGGTTGTTGTAACAAATTCCAAGTTAATCCCTAAGCAATCAAACCCAAGGCAAAAGTTCCGCCATTCTACATCACAATAGAAAATCATGATGTAGTATTACACAATTGTTTGATTGACAGTGGATAAACCAGTAATATTATTCCCTTGTCAGTAATGGAAGCTCTGGGAATGGGATGTATGAAGTATTATGAAACTGGAGAAAGTATCTATGTGATAGATTCAAGAAAGTTCCTAGAATATGGGGAGATTAAATATTTATGTGCATGGGTAACTACTTCCCCTCATATCACAATTATCTTCACTATTATAGTGGTGGATTTGCCTCTAACATATGGAGTAGTTCTCGGAAGATATTGGTGTTCACTAATTGGAGGCTACATCATGAATGATAGAATTTGTATGATGTTACCAAACAAATATGGAACAATGGTGAGAGCCCCTTGAGAAACCAAAAAACCAGTTTCTTTCAGGAAAAAATATAATGAATTAATGCAGGACTACATTTATGTTGGGATTGGAAATTATGTTGTGTTTGACCCAGAGCATCCCATTATTTCAAAATAAGAAGGAGAAAATTATTTTCAAGGATTTTGGAAGATGTCTTTTGATGTTGCCTGATCCAAATCTAGAAGTGGAGTAGGGATTGTTTTCAATATCCCCAACTCAATTATATATCCACACGCCATCAGAGTCTAGTTTCCTTGTACAAAAAATGAAGCAAAATATGTAGCATTGATACAAGGGATGAATCTTGCACTACAGATGAAAATATAAAACTTGATAGTAATGTTGGACAACTGAGAGGGGGGGGTGAATCAGTTGTTACCGTGCTTAAACAATTATGCTTCTTTTAAACTCTTTGCTGAGACACTAAATGATAATCACAATAATGCAGGGAAATAAACAATGGCAAATTCAGCATCAGTCAC
>SNQJ01S0077311.1:0-17452 GCA_010110895.2 Picea sitchensis | reverse complement strand
CTGTCTGATCTGACGACCCTCGTTCTTTCGGGAAATTTGAATGAGATCCTGTGGTTGTGGATCTCTGTCTTCCTTCTCTTCTACAACTTCATGTATCTTGATCTTTTCCTTTGCTGCGCATGTTTTCTTCAACGCTGTTCCTCCTGATCTTTCACGTCTGAATCCCCAAGGGATTTTTATCCTTCTTATCCTACCATCTGCTGTACTTGCCATCAATGAAAAGCATACGCTACTTGGTAAAAATTTTCCAACAAGTAACTGGTGATTCTAAAATGGTTATAAATCATATTAAGAAGAAGTACAAGATCAAAAAAGAGAAGTTGAAATTTTATGCCAAAACAGTAATTGAATTCATGAATTATTTTACTTCATTTAACATATCCTTCATCTCCAGAGATAAGAATCAGAAGGCAGACTCACTGACAGTTGTTGCATATTTATTCAATCCTGATGATTACTATAATCAAAATACATTTTAGGTCAAGAGTATTTTTAGGCCATCAACACCCAATAATCAAGATTATCTCCAATTTTTTGAAAATGATGATCAATTCGCTGAATTTTTTGCTGATACAAATGATTATGTAGAAATCCCTAAAGATTAAATTCATGCATCTCTTTCAAAGGATTTTATCGATTTTGAATCTCTTTTCACAAGAGATGACCAAACCAAAATACCCAATTTGAAAGAAGAGTTGTCTATCAGAAAAGTGCAGGAAACTCATAAAATAAATATTGGCACTCAAGACTCTCCAAACTATGTAAACCTTGGTACCATTTGCACTGAGAAATAAGTTGATCAATACACTGCTTTGTTCAAATAATTTTATGATGTTTTTTCTTGGACTTATGATGATTTGAAAAAGTATGATAAGTCTATATTTCAACACATCATACCACTCAAAGAAGGAGCAAATACAGTCAGGAAAAAGCTGAGAATTGTGAATCCTAAATTAAAACCCTTGGTAAAAATTGAATTGGAAAAGTTGAAGAAGTCTGGAATAATCTTTCTGATTAGACAGTCAGACTGGATTTCAAATCCTGTTATACTAAGAAAGAAAAGTGGGGAGATTATCCTTTGTGTTGAATTTAGAGATATGAACAAGGCAAGTATCATAGACAATTATCCTCTCCCTAATATGGAAATGTTGTTGCAACAAGTGATTGGTTTAGCTTTGATGTCTATGTTGGATGGTTTTTTTGGGTATAATCAAGTGTTGGTTACAGAAGAAGATAGACTTAAAACTACCTTCATCACACCCTAGGAGACATATGCATATGTGCGCATGCCCTTTGGTTTGAAAAATGTTGGAGCAACTTTTAAAAGGGAAATGGATCATGCCTTCAAAAGTTTAATTGGAAAATTCATGGATGATTATCAAGATGATATTACTATTCACTCCAAAATAAGAGAAAAGAACATCAATCATCTAAGAGAAGTTTTTGAATGATGTAGATTATATGGAATATCTATGAATCTCAAGAAATGTTTGTTTGCAGTTTCAAAGGGAAAACTCTTGATACATATAGTTATAAAGAATGAATTTACATCAATCTAGAGAGAATCAAAACTATCAATGAATTGATCCCTCCAACGTCGAAAAAAGGGGTACAGTCATTTTTGACAAGATAAACTTTGTAAGGAGGTTTGTCCCAGATTACACCACAAATGTGAAACCAATAAATGTCTTGCTGAAAAAGGATAAAAATTTTGAATGGACACAAGAAATTCAAAGAGAATTCACTAAGATCAAGCATGAAATTACTTTAGTTGCAGTCCTTGTTATTCCAAAATTCGATCAAGATTTTATCATATATTATTTTTCTTCAGAAGAGACCATTTCCTCTATCTTGACACAAATAAATATCAAAGGAGAATAACTTTCAATAATTTTTATGAGTAAAAATTTACATGACTATGAATTGATATATTCAAAAATAGAGAAGTAGGCTCTTTCTTTGGTTAAAGCAGTGGTATATTTCAGAACTTATATATTGTCATCTCATGTCATAACATATTTCCCAACATCTCGGTAAAAATGCTCCTTAATCAACAATTGAGAGAAGGAAAATGGGCAAACTAGCTTGCACAAATTCAAGAATATTATTTTGAGATCAAGCCACTGAAAGTAGTTAAAGGACAACAATTATGTAAACTTATGACAAAGACTGATGCATTAAATGGGGTTATATCTATTTCAACATGATATTCATCATCCACAATAGAATGGTACAAGGATATCATATTCTATCTAAAATATGGCCAATTCCCAAATGGTATGTCTTCAAAGGGAAGAAGGGAATAAAAAATGAAGGCAAACCAGTATGTACTAGTTGCTAAAATACATTTTCGTAGAAATTTTGATGGAATGTTGTTAAGATGCATTGATTCAATAAAGGCTCAAAAGGTTCTTGTTTTATTTCATGAAGGAATTTATGGAGGACGTTTTGCACCTACTACTACAACAAACAGAATTACGAGAGTGGGATATTACTAGACCACTATTTTTAAAGATTCATATTCAATTATTAGAAAATGTATTTCTTGCCAAAGATTTTCAAGAAAAATGAAAAGAGTAGAAATGTTGTTGCAGTATATAATAATTAAAGAAACTTGTGTACAATGGGGACTAGATGCCATTGGCCCAATTGGTCCTAAATACAACAAAGTTCATTCTTATATTCTTACTACAACTGACTATTTTACAAAATGATAAGAAGGTGTAGCTCTCAAGAAGGTTGATTCTGAAGAGCTCATTAATTTCCTCAGAGAATATTTTATCAATATTTGGAGTTGAAGAGAAGTTTATTATAGATAATGGATCAATATTTATCGAATCAAAGTTTATCAAATTTTGTGGGGAATTTGGTATTATAATGGGACAATCTTCAAACTATTATTCCCCGGGAAATGGTTGAGCTGAATCTACAAACAAAACATTGATCCAAATCGTTAAGAAGACAATTGATGTGAATCAAATAAATTGGCATACAAAATTAATAGATGCATTATGGGCCAGTAGAATTACACCGAAAGATAGCACTGGAATGTCACCATACATGTTGGTATATGGGAAAGCAACAAAAATATTGATTCATCTAGAACTAAATGCCTTATCATATGCTGTAAATTTTGAAGATGTAGAAGAAATCACTCCTTTACAAATAAGGTATAATCAATTGATGTATATGGAGGAATAAAGAAATGAGGCATCGAAGAAAATAAATCAAAGACAACAATCTGTAAAGACATATTTTGATCAAAGTGCTTTAGTCAAAGATTTTCAAAAGGGATAGTTGGTTTTACCATGGTACAAAGCGAAGGAGAAATCTTCTCTTTATATGAAATTTGAAGCATTATGGATCGACCCCTATATGATTGAAAAAGTATTGGGATACAATTCTTATTTTCCTAGAGATATGAAGGGGACAGTTCAGATGTTTCTAGTCAATGGAAAACATCTTAAAAGTTTTTTCTCTTGATCAATATTGCTCTCACTTGTACGTAATTTTTATTTTTCTTCATGTACATATTTTTCAAGCCCTTATTTTTCAATCTCTTTTATCATACTAACTCCATTCCCAATGGGAGATATTCTAGATTCTTAGTAACCCATAGGGGGTTACTATCCCACAATTGGATCCAGTTGTTGATCCTAAAATATGTTGTCATTAAATCTCTCTCTCTTTTATATATATATATATATATATATATATATGAGTCTTGTTATAACTATTGCTTCCCCCAAAGTGCACCATTGTGTTCCACCATAACCATAATGCACTAATACTTAGTTTGTTTCTAAGTATTTCATGGGTTCATCATATATTTTCTTGCAAGGTACACAATTATGTTGTCACTAGAATGCACCTCCTTGTTCCACCATCCTCATTTTATACCATACCTAAAAAATTTCTAATTTCCACTACGGGTTAAGTTTACTCATTTATCTCTTGATGATATGTCCATCTGTTTGCTTCATGATACTTAGTAATTTTTGAGACTTCACCTCTCTTTATTGACACTTCAATGCTTATCCATTTCAACCTTTATTGTGGAAGCGAAAATCATATCACAAATCTAGAAAAATATTCTTTTCTTTCCGTCCATCCGTTCACTTTTTAATACTTAGTCATATTTTGAGATTTTACCGTGGGGCCGCAGGATTATACTTACTCCACTTTATTTTCTTTCACATCCATATCTCCTCCACTCCACGATAAGTTCTCATTTCTTCTTGTCACGTTCCCCGAGCAATATTAAATGCAAATATTATAGAAGTAACAAGTGGTTAAGCATCAAAGGGTTGTTATTAATGGCGACTTTCTCGAGATCATTCTCATTAAATTCAAATTAAATTCTTCTTAATCATCCTTTCAAAAAAAAAAATCTTCAAGCTTTATTATGCAAAAAGGTTTTCTTTGATATTAACGTTCCAAAGCACTATACATAATCTGCCAACTCCTTAAAAAATATGGCTAGAAGGAAACATATATTTTGTGGGGATACTCTGAATACATTTGCACGAGAAGATCCAAAATTTCAGTAGTCCAGAGCTTATAAATACTACTCTACATTGTTTCCTCAAGAAAGAAATGACAATGATATCTGAACATCAGGGATCACTAAATCAGGGTGTGTTCCAGAAGTTTTTGATTCTACAAAGTTGCTTTCATGGTGTATAAACAAATACGAGAAAAATCAAAGAACCATTCAATTACAAGGACAATCCCCAATTTCTCTAGGGCCTTCAAATTTCAAGAAAATGTTAAAATTACTAGAGCCAAAGATGACTCTCAAAGTAGATGAAGTCGAAGAGTTTCTAAAATCTATAAATGGTGGTTGGGACCTATTTCCATAATATTTGGAAGACCCGACGACAAGTCCACTGCCTTTATCAACTATACAAGTCATTCAATTAAGAAAAACATATCAAGAAACATCATGGCTCTTTGCTAGGGTTCTTAGACAAGAATCAACTACTACAATTCCTCGTTTAACTCTTTATATTTTATATTTTCTATCCATGAAAAGGCGATTTTTGACTGGTCGGAAATTATTTCTTCTAAAATATCTTTCCAGATATCAAATTTTAGGAAGAACAAGAGGTTTTACATGTATGCATATTTAATTTTTTCCATCGCATATTGTCATGTATTCAAAGGATTGCATTTAGCAAGACATGTCAACTGTAAGATAGACCCAATTCATGTTTGGTACCATGCTTTGTGGAAGAAGAAGGAAATGTACCATTTTTATGAAGTATATGATTCATTTGTTTCCTTTTTTAAGAAACTCATATTTGGACCTAGTACCTCGAGATATTCTCTAGACACGACAACCTTTTTAGATAAAAGGGGAAGTTTTGAGGCAATGGAAAATTACAGTGTCATTATAATTTACTGTTCTTGAGAAGTACCAATATATCTTCCATTTTATAAATCACACAAAATATTTGTAATAGAAGTATGCATACAATATAGTTTTTGGGCTTAATGTTTTTATGAAAGGAATAAAAATAAGTTCATTTCTTTTCTATGGAGAATTGAAGAAATAACACTAAATAATGCTTCAAAAATTGATGAGTATGCAGTCCAATTTGACCAGTACAATTTAAAGGTGGAAAATGAGATTAAATGGTTTGACCCTAATTAGTATTTTATGAATCACATGACTTCTATTGGTTTTAGTGTATCATATGCAAATACTTATTTATTTGGAGAAGAAGAAGATGATGATGATGGAAACAACCCTGAAGCAGTTCTAGTTGGAGATATTGAAATTGTTGTTAGCACTAATGAAGAACATCAACAACATAGAAGGGTTGTAAATGAAAGAATAAAATGGTCTCAAAGTACTTCCCAAAGAAGCAACACACCCAAGCAAAACCCTCAAATTGTAACTCAAGAGAAGAGAAAATATTTAATTGAAAATTCTAGTGATGGAGATGACCATGATTCTCCCAAAAGGAACCTTGAAAAACCTCATAAGATCACCATAACTAGTAAAACAAAAAGACAGACAAATCAACAAGAAGTAGGTGAGCTTGTACTTGAATATGAATATTCCCTTGAGACCATGGAGTTAGATGTGAATATCGAATATATAAAGTTTCTGGATGAAGAGAAAAGGATTCAAGAGAGAAAAGAAGTTACAACAGAGTTGCGACAAAAAAAATAGACTTCTTTGACTAAGATTCCTTAACTCTTCATAGTTCTCTATTTGATAAAGAATCAAAGAAATTAGTCCTTAAAAGAGTTAATTCAAAAGGAAAAAAATTTCAAGGAAAGACAAATTCAGAATTTAACATGAATGAAGTTCCACCATCAAGAATTGAAAGAATTCATAGAGCTACAGGTGATGCCTTGGAAGTGTCAGTTGATGATATGGAAGCTGAAAATGAAATGCTCAAATAAAGGGTTAAAGAACTGGAATATGCTTTAATTTCTTCCACTATATTTGCAAGTCTAATTGCTACTATTCAACCTTGGAAAAGTTCTGACAAAACTACGGAGTCAAGCTTGAAATTGAAGGGAACATCAAGTTTTATTGTTGTAATTAGATGATATGTTGGGGAGAACATAAAAAAGAGAATGTAACTTTGTTTCTTTAGGTTCCATAATTCCAAATCTGAGGAAATATCTTCAAGCAAACCTCGATAATGATGAGGATTTTTATAAGGATGTTGTCATTACATTTGCTTTGAAATTTTTGGGTATGAGAGAATTGAAAAGAAAATAAGAAGATTTACCATCCTCTACTCACATAAAACAATTGAAATTTTGTTGGCTCAGGAGAATAAATGTTTTAAAATAAATATTGGATGATTGTGACAATTTAAGTGTCAAAAAAGGGGAATTGTATTTTAAGTTGATTGATTTATATTTGGCAGGAACTACCAGGGAATTCCAAGATCCAAAATTAATTTTAAATTCTATTCTTATAAAAAGGGAGAAATTTGAACAACATTTGGAAATATTGAAAGGTGTATCACCAAAAACGTTTAATAGTATGAACGAGTACACAGAACAAGAAGTCGAAAGTTGGCTTGCAAGTTATGCTAAAAAAAATGAAGATATTGAAGACACATTGCACCAACTTTAATTTGAATTAATATATTTAGAAACCACATTATTTGTTATCAAATTCAGGAAGGAAATAACTTTCACACCTATGAGATAATGCATCGAAAATTGGTTAAAGAAAGTTTTAATCAAGATAACTGAAGAAGATCAGACATGGGTAGTTGGTGCTAGTCATGTAACTTGTTGACATGTCTAAATTCGCTTGAAAACAACAAGGGGTACTCCTCAGTACATGGTCCCAACTAGACTATGCACTGTTTGGATTAGGAGACCCATCCGAATTCTAGTCTGACTTCCATTGTTACTGTTTTTTAAGGGTTTTGGCTGATTGTGGACCAGTTTTTCGATTAGTATGGATGATGAGTGGGTTTCTAATGCAAATATGTAGATGAAGACTATGTATGAAATACAAACTAATCTATTACTCATCTATTTTAACCTATCCTAGCTAGGAGAAAACTAAAGTAACCGGTGAGTTGAAAATGGAACCGAATCCTAGATAAACTCCTATACAAATAGATAGAATAGAAGAGTGGAATCAGAAACAAGAGTGTACACATACATATAACCAAATTAGTCCAGATTACAACAATGCACACGTTAACAACTCAACAATCTCAAGGCATGAAAAATATTTGAAGAAACACTTAAAACTGTAGAATACCACAGATTGCATAAGAATTAATCCATAAACAAACTAGCATTATTAGAGTCCATATGAACAACATTCATCTTCGCTTAAAATAATTCACTGCTTAGATTTTCTCCACACACAAAAGAATTCATTATTCAAAAGTTGGACTTGAGGGATTCTCCTTATTAGTAGTCAACAATAATACATGAAAACTCTAAAACAAATCTTCCATTTTAGTTGACATTGTGTTCCCAAAATAGTTTAGAAATAAACAATGTTTGAAGAGTCAAAAGCCCCTTTCAAATGGGCTTCTATTCCTCTTTATACAAATTTTAGTAACTCCTATATGACTCTTCGTCTTCTTCTTGAAGAAGCGGTTATAAAAATGGTTTAGCTTCTTATTCCTAGTGACAAGTGTACTAATAAGATGAAATTGAGGTTTGTTCAAAAAAAGACAAAACAAAAGGCAGGTATTGTGCCTTTCTTCAAGGATTTATGTTCCTGATATATGCTATCCAAAATTCTAGCTAGTCATACAAGGATTCAATCCTTCTGTAAGTTAGTTGCTCCAATGTTGCATTTTTTAGAGCAACACTATCTTTTAGATTACTCATGTCTTTAGCCAGTGTTGTCATGAAGGCTTGTATCATGGTATGAAACTTAAATGGTTGTACCAAGTGTTGATCTATGAGGTCTGTGGAGACGGTGGTGGTGGCTTCATATAATTCCCTTCTTTGATTCGTGTCTTTGTGTACTTTTTCTACCAGTTCTTATGACCCTAGTTTCTTCCCGAGTTCATATAGCTTTGGTAATCGACTGCTTTTGATTAATTTTTGTGTTGATTTATGGATCCTTGAGCATACCTCCATAGATATGGTGACTTCCTTATTAGATTTATGTCCTACCTACTCGCAATGATCCAATGCATACAAATCCGTCTTTCTTTTCATATTTGACGGTCAGTATAGTTCAGGTGGTGCATTTGGATTTTCCTCTATCTATTTGTCTATGTCATTTATTCCTTCACGAATGATGCTATACTATGTCATCTTCTCCTGAATCCGGTTTTTCTGATCAATGATTATTTCAGATACATTTTGGAAGAGGTGTAGGTGAGCGTACATGTCAATGATGGCTCCTTCCAATTCTTTCCTAACTTTCTCAACATTGATTTTGAAGCTTTGAAGACTTCTTTCATCAATCTTGACCTGTTGAAGTTTTTCTTCCAGCTCTTTGATCCTTTCCTCTTTATCTTTATTTTGTTGGCACAATCTTTGTATGTCGTCTACATTGGCATTCATAAACACAAAACCAACTATAGTTGTTGCTACAATATCTTCACCAACATATCCCATTACAGGAACATGGGTGACAATCGAGATAGGTGTTCCTTCTGTTACTGTCACTTTCTTCACCTTCTCCTCTACAATCCTTCTTGTCTTGCTTCCATAAGGAAATCTCCTTAGGTTCAGTACTTCACTCGGCTAAAATGGCTCCCATATCCCAAGTCCTAATTTGTGGCCTGATAGATATGTTTCTACACCAGTGGTAGACATTTCCAAAATGCTTGTTTCCATGGGATGTGTGTCCCCTCCCTTGTCTTTCGCATCTTTTTATTTCCTTTCTTCTTCAACAGCTTTTTCGGCTACCTCTTTAGCTTCCTTTTCTTCTTGTTCTGTTGCTTCTTTTGTTGTTATTTCCTTTTCTTCTTGTTCCTTTCATTTAGCCTCTTGCTCCTCTATGGATTTTGCTTCCACTTCAGCTTTGGCTTTGGCCTTGTTGGCCTCAATCTTCCACTTGATCTTCTTTGCCACATCATTTTTATTTTTTTTAAATTTCTCTTTGTCTCTCCTCTTTTTATCAATTGGTACTTCTTCTTCTTCTTCTGTAGATATTGAGTGTGTTGAGATGAAAATGGGGGAAGATCGCTCAACTTCTTCTTTCTCTGCCTTCTTCTTGGCTTCTTCTCTTGATTTTTCTTCGTCTGCAATCCTTCCTCTCGGATGGACACACTTGTTGAAGATGATATCATCATACGTCTGAGTGTTCCAATGTACTTCTTCCTCTTCCAAAATATATGTGGTATACTCCCAAGGTAGACCGATATTTTTGAAATTCTCTTTAACCATGTTTTTGGGATCATGTCTCATGTATCTCTCTTCCACAAAGTGATAGGATAGGAGGGTGTTTACTTCTACTTATTCCTGCTTAGTGTTTTGGAAGAAATAATTTCCCACATAAAATGGCAGTGGAGGCCAAATTGATTTCTTTAGCCGGTATAACATCCCCCCAACTCCATGTCTGATAGTCTGATACGCCACTTTTTGGAGCACAAGTTTGTCAGGAACGAACTATGGAATCAAATGGGGTGGTTTCATTGAACCATATATTCTTATATACGTACCATTCTCCATGAGGTACCAATCCCCAATTTTCCTTATAACTTCCATGGATTTGTTAGTCATGCATGGAGGGGTGCAGAAGATGAACTTGTATAATGGAGCTAGAAAGTGCTCACATATCCTTTGATAATCCATATGATATTTGTGTTCCTAGAGCATTTTACAATATATATGGATTCCAAGGTCAGATGGTAGCCAAATCCATCCCATATCAGGGTACTTGTGAGCTATGTACATGACGTCCAAGAGGTACAAGGACATATGGAAGCTCAGGAACGTTCCAGGTTGGGATTGCTTCACCCCAAAGATAGTTGTCACGAGGTTCTCAGATAGGATGTCATCCCAATTGAATGATGCCCCTACATCTACACAATAATATATCAGAGGCATATATGATAGGGAGAATTGTGTCACATTATATTCTCTACACAATCTGCACAACATGGCTACCAAGTACGGGTAGGGTCTTCTCAAAGAACTCGTGGGGTATTCACCTTTAGGCCTATACTTAAACTGCTTGTCTTATCTATACCACTTGGGGAGCATATCCTTAGGTGTGTACTCGAATTCACTGAGGAGTTTGTTATCCAACATTTTGATCCCCTCCTTGATATGGTATCACTTGGCCAAATACTCTAGTATAAATGAAGTTATGGGTTCCTTCCTTGTGTTGCAGACGTATCTACTACTTACGTCGGTGTTATTCAAAATCCATGTGATGGATTTTTCTCAGGGAAACACTTTTGGGTGTGTCGCTACTCTGAAGATATCATATTTCCCGATATTATTGAACACTTGAAGCTCTTTCGGATCTTCATCTTCAGTGGAGAAATTAGATTTTTTGAACATATAATATATTTCTCCCCATTTCAATTTTTCTCCATCCTTCTCCAACAATCTTGAAGTGTCATCATACGTGGCTTCGAGGATTTTTGTCTCACCTTCTGCTTGTTTCCCACTACCAGAGACCTTGGCTCCATATACTTTTCTTGTAGTTTTCTTTTGAGGAGACATGATTGAACCTTCCATCAAAATGAGTTTAGTGCACATATCAGGATATAACATACAATTCAATGCAACTAACGAGTTTGAAATACCAGAGGAACCACTGCGACTATTGATAAAAATAGAGATGTCATCTGAGGATGTCAAAGCGATGGTAGGCATGGTTGATAAACTTGGTAAAGAAATTGGGAAGGAAAGGTTGAAAACTGAGCTTTGAAAGGTAAAATTGGAGGTCCATAGATTAACTCCTCCAATGCAAATTGGAGGAGTTTTTATTAAGTTCTCTGTTGCATATGAGGAGTTGCTTGAAAAGGATTTGATCGACAAGGTTAAGAGAAACTCCTCTGATGTGCATCAAAGGAATTAGTTCTAATTGTTCCGATAATACATCAGAAGCTTTGTTATTAAGTGTCTCTGAAGTCTTACAAAATTTGACGAAGTTAATTGAAACTCCTCCAATCATATCAGAGGATTTAACATGAACTCCTCCGATATGGTTGGAGGAGTTTCATTTAATTGGTTTGAATGACGGTCTTAAGGTCGGAGGAGTTTCTTGTAACTCTTTCGATCACATCAGAGAATTTACCAATGACTCTCTCGATGGAAAAATACGTGGATGAAAAAGGTTATTGTTGGACTTAGGGATTTGAACATAATCCTCTTTCTAAGGTTGGGGGGACTTGTTTGTTTCGTTAGTTTCATTAAGGATGGATAGAAAGGTGTTTACGAGTTCATGTGGGCCGCGAAGGGAATTTTTATGGTAACAACATGAGGGAGATAAGTGTATTGGCCTACACTACTTGGAGAGCCAACTGAGGATATGGTAGTGGGGAAAGCTAGTTGGTTGGTGCAAGAAGGAAAGAAAAATAAAGTATGGAAGGAAAATATTCAAAATAAAACCCTAACCATAACAAGACTAAAAAAAATGTATCTACATTTATACCTAATTACACATGGAAAATGGTGATAATTCGTAAGCTTGGATGCGATGATTCGATGCGCTATGGGTTTTAAGAACTCTCCTCTCCTCCACTTCTTTAGTAAAACAATGAAAAGTGTGGGCTTCTTACTATATAAATATATCGGATGAAATTGAAATAAATGTGGGGTTGGTGAGATAATTAGGGTTGTACAATTTGAGAGTAATTTCCCCGATGAACATCAGAGGACTTAGTGGAAAGTCCTCTGATTTTCATCGGAGGACTCGCATCAAAGAATTCCAATGACATCGAAGATCTTGGTGGAAAATCCTCCAATGAATTGGAGGAGTTAGAACTAACTCCTCTGATTCATATAGGAGGAGTTTATATTAACTTGTGCAAAGGGCATCGATGTAGGACAGAGAAACTCCTTCAATGTGAATTGAAGGAGTTGGAACCAACTCCTCCAATTCACATTGGAGGAGTTAGTTTCAAATTGTGTGATGGGTGAGTGTATTGGTGAAAAATAGAGGAAGTCTTTCAATGTGAATCGAAGGAGCTAAATGTAACTTCTCTGATTCACATTGGGGGAGTTATAACTTGTTGGATTACTGAGGGGTGGGGGTGAATCAGTAATGAGAAATTTATACACTTTTAACCACAATTTATATTCATTTAATGTATTCAACAATGTTCATTATTTCATCATTAATATGTTATTGCATCATATAAAATTAACATCCGTCAGTTCATAATAAACAATAATAGACACATCCATATAATGCATAGTACACCAATATTTTACGTGGAAACCCAATGCGGGAGAAAACTACAGAATTATTTTCTTATATGTCTTTAAGAATTACATTCAAGGAAGCACCAACTTCCAATTCTCTTTCTCCAACCATAAGGAGGCTCCAACCCCCTGTGTTCTCCAGCTCCAACTGGAAGGTGGCTAAAACCACCCAATTCTTAGGCTCCAACCAGAAGGAGGATCCAACCCCCTAATTCTCAAGCTCCAACCTGAAGGAAGCTCCAACTCTCTGGTTCTTCGGCTCCAACCACCTATCCTTTCCCCATCCTACCAACCTAAAATATAAATTCCAAATATAGACAACCTGTCACTGCCACTGAATTAACCATTGTCACTGTCAACCTGTACCAACAACATGTAACAACCTGTAACACAACCTCTACCAACAACTTGTGCCAATAACCTATCACAATAATCTCATCAACCAATCATGTACATCGATGACTAGCACAACATTTACCATCACAAGTGCATCAACCATGCACATCACAACACCTCATAACCATCATCAAGATCAAGATGTGCTTCTAATAATATACCAACTAGATATTTTATGCCACATCAACCATAAACTATGTGCCAACAATACTACTAACAAGTTCCTCTAATAATGCACCAAGAATTTACCAATCATTTATTAAGAACACATCAACTATGAATCATCAATATGTACCAACATCATCAACTATACACCTCTTGTATGTGCCAACTCATCAACTACATGCCTCAACCATGTACCCAACATGTACCTCAACCATATAACAAAGACATACACCAAGATATCCAACAAATGCCTCTAGCAATACATCACACTATCCATAAACAAAATACCATAAACCCTTACATCAAACCATGTGTCAAAACCTCACTGTTATGTAGCCTCAAGCATGTACCATGTCATGACCAAATGTAACCATCAAAACATGAATATAAACATACTTGTAACTCTGTAACAGACCTGGTGTATGTGATCACAGACCTGCATACATTCCTCAACTAAAATGAATAAAGGTATGAAAATGATACACAATATTCTTAAGTGTCTTCTCTGCAATTCCTCCAGGTTTCACTACTTGGAACCTCCCAGAAAAGGAGTTATAGAAAAAATGACAGACCTTGCTGAATTCTAGATTATTCTAGAGAGTGAACTTGTACGACATGCCACATGCTCAATATTTGATATCTTATTTTGAAAATTCTACACAACAAACTACAACCTATAATATTTCTATTACAATTTATCTCACATCATTTGGATTTTCTATGAAGAATTTATGACCATTTTACCTGGAACACCTTAGAACACATCATTAAAAGACTTCATCCTCCCTTGTATTTTTGGCCTTCTTTACTTCACCTTCCCTCTCAAATTTGCCTTATATCTCCTTGTTACCTCCGTCACTTATATATATTCAATATGCTCAATAAGTGATAATATGAGACCCTTTCTCTCTTATTTATACTCTCCAAGTAGCTTCCTCTAGGGGTTATATTCTAACTACTTTACCCAACTTCCTTCTTTTAGGGATTACCCACTTCTAACCACTTTGTCCACTTACAACCATTTTATCCACAAATAGTAATATCTCCACTTCTAGTTGCAACTAAATTTATTATTTAATTAATTTCTTTTGCAACCACTTTGACTTATCCATAAATAGTAAACTCGTCACTTCTTGTTGCAACCACTTTATTATTTAAATAATTTATCTTTAATCACAACTTCTTGTTGCAACTAACTTTTCTATAATTAGTCAATTCATAAATTATTTTCCCTTAACTAACTTCTTGTTGCAACCACTTTATTATTTAATATATTTCTTGGTCAACCACTTTGACTATTCAATCTTCTCATCACAACTACTTTACCATAATTACCAAACTCACAACTTCTTGTTGCAACTAATTTATTTTTAATTATTTTCTTAATGCAACAACTATACCCATGATTAACTCCTAGTTACCATTAGTTTGACTAGTACACTTATTTTAGGAGTTTCTAGAATAATTAACTTCTTTGACATTCTAGGGGCTTCTAGATAACTCATGAGGGTTCTCCAACTTCACATTGTCATGACTCTCTAACCGTGAGGAGTTATGTGACGTTCCACAAATCACCGGAAATGACATGACATGTACTATCCATCTAGAATAATCTTACCTACATATTCATTGATCTTCATGCCTTTATACCTCAAACAAACTCGGGTCCCTTACCCATAGCTTTGTGCTACCAGACTTCACTACTAGACTTCTCCAAGGGTTTCAGTCAAACTCTAAGGGTTGACATCAATCTACAATATCACTCTCCAAGGGTTGACATCAATGTCAAATCCAAACCAACTGTCCATCAACCTAAGCCAATTGTCTGAGAGAACTAGCCTTGTCGATTTCTTATAACTTGTTCAGAAATGAGAATTTTCAAGTTCTTTCTTTTTGCAAGTGCTTTCTTAAGGTGAATAGGATTAATATAAGAGACATGAGGCAAAGAGAGGTCAAAAATCTATTTCAAACATAAAAATTAGGGGCTCCATTTTCTAAAGAAGATGCAAATAAAGGGAAAATGGAGGGTTGTAGTGCGTGTCACAACATAATTGCAACCAAAGACAATATAAAAGGAACATCGACAAGCAAATAAGAAGAGAGAGATTCCATCACAGTGAGTAAACTGATCACATCCTTCTCAATTCTTTTCTCTTCTCATTAAGGAATAATCCAGTTGTGCTTATCTGTTCTAAGAAAAACATAACTGATTTATGATTGTTTATCTTTGTCTTCCTTTCAAGTCCAACCATGTTATGTTATTTCATTTTATGTTCCAAGCGAGCCCAATCCTAGTTCAATTCTGGATGAATGCATTTTATTTTTAAGACTATTTAAGACTATATTTACCTTTTTGAAAAATCCTAGAGAACTATTTTGGGGACAAATTTTAAGGATATCTTTGAACTTTGAGTTTTGAGCATAAGATATTTAAATTTTTCCTATCATATTCTATCCCATTTTGAATGAAAAACTCTTTTAAAGTTCTCTTGTTTGTGTGCCTACATATTTATCTCCTTTGAATGTGATAAAACATTATGAATTTTGTGATGCATGTCAGAATCATATTATTTTTCCTGTAACAATTATTTATTTCTGTACAATATTTCTGCATATATTATATTTTTATGAGTGAATATTCTTGGTCCTCTTCTGAGGAATTCTTTTGATGAATGTATATTATTTTTCAATTAGCAATATTTTACATTTTTATCGAGTGATAAACATTGGGGATTGCTATTTAAAGTATTCTCCCATTTTGATACATTGGTCCTAAGATAATCATAGATTTATCTTTAAGAAAATAGAGAGGAGTACCACCTCTATAAAAACATAGGGGGATATTTATATCCTCATGAGGTTGTTAGGATATTTAGACACTTAGGAGTTAGTTAATATCTACTTGGTCTGATATGTCATTAGGTAAAAGTGTGTTTCTTAGTGTGTTTCTTTAGTATGCATTAGTATGCATTTATAGTTAGGAAATCTGACGGTCACGATATGTTCCCGACATAGAGTGATCCGACGGCTCATACTCTCCTCAATATTAATGGCCATTGATCCGTGGCTTAACACCCGATTGGTCCATGATCTCAATTTAAAGAGCATGGAGGGTCATTTGTCGATGATCGATTGTGAGAAACTCTCTTGTAAAATCTCTTTGTAATACTTTTCTTTGCATTAATAAACTGCTCCAAGTGGCCGCGTTGGCTAGGGCCATGGATGTTTCCCCATAGGGGTTTTACCACGTGAAAACATTAGTGTGTTGATCTTTGATCTGGTTATGTGAGTGGTTACTAAAGGTGTTTGTCCTCTGTTCGAATACCTGTGTTGTCGAACATGGTATCAGAGCCTGTTTGAAGACCCGCTCCTTTTGTAGATCGAGATCGTGAAGCTGAGTTTCCTCATATCCATTTTCTAGAATTTTCGTACATTTATGGGCTGAGGGGACTATTCCATTGCGTCCGGAGCACTCTTTTCATTCATGAACACTTTTCATTTCAATAAAAAAGGTTTCCGTTTGCCCAAGATACAGCCATTACAGTCAGATCCGGAGGTATAAAGCCTGAATACACTTTTTTTTAAATTTCTGCAAAGTTTTATTTTGATTTTATTTCAGTTTGTATTTTTTTATTTCCAGGTTGCTACTCTTTTAGATCTGCATATTCTCTTTTCCCCATGCCCTGTGTGATCTCGGAAAATCAGAAACAGATAGGAAAAGGTGCATCTTCCAGGTAAGCTAACCGAGATCTAACCCTTGTTGTCATCGAGAAGTGAATTTTTTTTCTTGTGTGAAAAGAGTTTTTTTTTAGAATGCTCTCCAAGGTTGTCTTCAACAACAACAACAATCCTCCTTCTGAACATTACAATATGTTTTGCTAGACCATTTGGTTAAAACTTTCCTTATTAAGTAAGAGGTCTTGATTTCAAGTCTCTCTTTTGTTACTTTTTTTGAAAAAGTTCATGCTAAAAATTGTAAAGTGCATTTCACTTCAAGTATAAAAGTGAATCACTATAAGTAGCTTTATATTTTATTTTAGAGTTATTT
>SNQJ01S0077310.1:70347-96693 GCA_010110895.2 Picea sitchensis | reverse complement strand
TAGGGTTATAGGCGCTCTAGCCTCATCTCAGTGTATATGGTTAATTAAGGCCTCTGACATTCCCTGGAAGTACCTTGTCAGACCATCCACCTCCCTTACAACAATCAACTCCTTCCCAAGGACTTGTTCTTCCCCTTGGGGGTTAGTCTCCTAGGGTACATGCGCTTCTAGAGGCATCACACTTTCTTCCCCAGCACCACATTGTGAATCTCTGCAACGTCCTCTAACCATGATTATCGCATGAACAATTTGATATTTTAATGAGCACTAAGTATTAATCAAGGGCCTAATTTAGTGGAAGGTATGGATATCCATAGTCTCAGGGTTGAATCCGCTTTCATACCATATGCAACGGCCTCGTCATTACTACAACAAAAACGATATTTTTTTTTTTCTTTTAATACAACATTAGGAAATATACATCACAATAATTAACTATATCATTGAGACATCATCTGATAAATTAATGAAACAATTTCATCACATTATCAATCATTCACACATCACATAAATTTCATGGCACAAGAGAACTAAATCCTAAATCAATCATACAACGACACAAGAGAAGGCACAATGTATTCAACTTTACTTTATTTTCTAGTGCAAAGCATACATCTACTTTACATCGAGGCGCACGATTAAATCAATCATAAAATTACAATAATCAACATCATTATCAAGGTAAGCACATGTTCCAAATGCCATATTAACATATTCACTTATCGATCATTGCATGCAAATAATCCAATCATAAGGAAAGCATACTGCAGCATTGTGACAAGTGCATTATTAAACTAAGGTGTGAACATCTATGTGTCAATGTAGTCCATATCAAAAGAAACCTAACACCTATTCATCAACATCATCCAAGGCGCAAGATCTACACCATCATACATGACATAAAATCCATTGCACAAGAAGTCCAAAAATCCTCGACTATCATACATTATATGGAATCCATTAACAAAAGAAATCTAACATCCATGAACTAATCATCGATGCAGGGTAAATCAATTCATTACTTTTTAATTGCGCAAGTTCTAAGATCTAACCATCATAAAAATCCACAAGCGCAAGAAGTAAATAGCCCACACCATTCATTACATTGAATTTCCATTGCGTGCAAGAAGAAAAATCTAAACATTATACAATACATCATTCAATACCTTAAATTTTTCATGCGTGCAAGAATAAACTAAGTTTAAAACCATCATTAAAGAATAAACTCAATAAAATAAATAACTAACCATGTAAAACCATCATTTAATACATCAAAATTTTCATGCGCACAAGAAATAAACTAATCTAAGCGAACATGCACCCACGTCATCTGTCGCACAAGAGTACCCAAGCCCATTTTTCCAAGGCACAAAGGAAATCTAACTCGTAATTGATCATACTTTACAATGATATTAAGGATGCATTAGTAACCCAAATTCTAATTAATCTCATCATCATTATGTATTGCACAAGGAAATTTAGACCATAAATCAGTGTGCATCATATTAAGCATAGGCACAATAGTGTCATCATTTACTTAGCGTGCACATTCAATCTAATAACTTACTCTCATTGATACTGCAGTTTAAAGCACAAGAGAAACTAACCATTATTCGTGGTGTAGCAACCATAATTATTACACTAAACATTAATGTATAGGTAAGTGAATTATCTACCACATAGGGTTATTCTTTCTTTTATAAGGTATAAGACCAGCAAGGGACGGACAATAAAGGTGGATGCCCAAACCAAAAAACACTTAATTGGAAGAAGGTAAATACAAACCATAAGTCGCAAGTACCCATTACAAGAAATAAGATTACCTTTAATAGTGGGACATCGGTCCTACAATTCCTAGAGTTGCATAAATATGAACACCATCCAAAGTAATGGGTTTCAAGCATTTAAAAAAAAATCAAGAAAACAACCTCACAATGTCTATGTGCAAAGGACTTGGGGATAACCCCATCCTAAAATTTATTTAAATAACTCCATAATAATAAATAAAWAAACAAAGAAAGGTAATAACCTGAACGCTTGAGTAAAACATAAGAAGAAATAACCCAACTTAATATAAGCACTCTTAACTAAGGCACTAGAAAACTCAGAGACACCCCTCCACCTTTAATTCTCCATGGATCTGGGTGCGCATTCTCTGGGAATATTGCTCCACGGGGGGCACTAGAAAACAAAGGGTTGAAATTCCACACAAGGCTGGGTGAATAAAGACTCGAGGAGGAGAAGGATATACTTACCCAGGAAGCAACACAGAGACAACAGTCATAGCTTCTCTAAGAGGGAACAATGTAGGGAAGACTAAGGGCCAAATATCCTAAGCAATCGTAGAGGAGATAAAAAAAGGAAAGGCCTAGAGAAGGACTCCCCTCGAGAATGCAAGGATGCAAAATAACACCAGGGGTATCTAAGCGTCTCTGTAAAGGAAACCAGTGAAGAAAAATATCAAGGAATGAAAACGACTTAACCACATCTAGATCATACAAAATAAAGATAGGTGGGAGTTTTTTTTTCAAGTGAAGAGGGTACGAGAAAAAACAATAAAAATGGAAGGAGGCGAGAAATCATTTCGCATAGCAGATCAACGAAGCAACAATAAGACTATGACCGACACTACTCATTTAAGATGTCTGAATGATCAAGCCCTCCAATTATAAGGCACTTGTAATCAGCTCCTCTTTATCCTTTTTAAAATATATAAATTTGAATTAATCAAATGGGTCTGAGAAAACCATAACTGAGATCTGAGCGACCTCAATGCTACCAATCAGTTTAGCTGAGTATTGAAAAGAGCAAGGATAAGAAGGAATCAGTGAAGGTTTTGTTATGGTGGTGCAAGAATTTCAATTCAATTGAATAATTTACTCGGCTCTCAATGCGTGGGTACACTGTTGGGCGTCCTTCTGCAAACATAGAGGTGAAAACTAGAACCCCAAAAATGCATAAACTGGGTGAAACAAGTGGGTTCCTCCTCCAATTCCTGGAAAAATACCACCCCATAGAGCAAGGGAACGACGGAAATTCTCCTAGGGTAAAATAATTTCTCAGATATCTATCACTGGAAGGAGTGGTCAACATCGAGAAAATCATGTACAATCGTTGATCAATCGGGAACTAAAATGTTGGGTAAATAAGGAGAACACGGAGAGGTTGAGGTGGTAAAACTTCGCTAGAGAGTGAGCAAAAGCATAGGAAAGTATAAATACTTAATGTAACAACAACACAGAGAGGGGGGGGGGATCAATTTGCAGAGCAATGTTGATAAAGACAAATAAGAATTTTGATATCGGGGATTATTCTAGATGACAGATATGGTGACATGCTAGACCTATAAGTCAACATCCTTATAATGGAGTTGCCATAAAAATATTGATCGACACACACAACCAGTTCCAATAATACTTTCAAATTCAATAACATATAGATCCATATACAAATATTTTAACTAATTCACCAATGMAAAWTTTTACAYATGCATWCTGTAACCGAAGGTGAAGAATATGAAGTTGTTKTCMTGYGCTTACRTTCTRTCYAGCTCCTTATTGTTAACSACTGAGACCTTACCGGTACMTCCAAGCCAATGCTAGGGGTAATATTCTTCCCCCTTAGCTCCYYGAGCCACAAAGGGGCCACACACACAATCTCAAGAAACCTAGCTCYCAWCTCTCCTYGCATGGTGTAGCTTGTACCACTCTMTATTCAAGTTGGGTATCCCAACTCCCACAWGAAAAATTAGTCAAGAGRAAAATCCGACCGCATACCAGTCGTGATCCATTCCCCTCCTATGCCATTTATTTTATAGAGTTMTTCTTAGTGACACTTCMATTTGCRCATTAAWTTYKTTTTATTTAAAATTAWTTAGGAAAAATTCTCCCTYRTACACTTSTCACYCGATCCCTTAGTTGCACYARRAATTCATTTAATTMATTWAATTAATTTKTMAATWTCCCTMACCCACCTAAAAKCATTCCAAAAWATGYTCRTTCTTGTCCCTTTATTCCCTTAATTTCCTTTAATGACTTACKCCTTTCTTAAATCTTAGTTGAGTTTTATTTAGGAAATTTCTCTAGACTAGATTCCTTTCTATGTTCCACATTACTTTATGGATTTAATTCCCCTTTTTGTCTAAGTTCCAAATTAGCATGTCTTGCACACAATAGTAATTAATTCTTAGATAAATTAGTTCTCCTTTAAATTCTTTATTTTATTTTTCTTCATCCCCCTTTTATTAATTGATTAATTAATTTTTAGTCCTCATACCCTATTTAGAACTAGGCCTTAAATTCAACTAGGCATAGCATATTTTTTTTAAGGAATTTTTTATAATGAATAACTTTACTCATACAACTTTTTTATTCTAAGGCTGACCATGTCAAGATAAAATATTGTTTTCTAGGCACCAAGGTTCATTGACTCACCTACGTTTAAAAAAATCACGACGTGTCCTTCAAGACACACTACGTGCTCCAAGGGTGCCACTCACATTTATTCATGTTTTATTTATGCAATGTGCCCTTCAAGACACACTATGTTCTCCAAGGGTGCCACTCTCCTTTTGACTGATTTTGGTAGACGTCCAACCCTTGGATTCAATACTCCGTCAGGAGACCTTGTGGGAGACTAAGTGCCTCTAAGGAATAAGAACCCTTCATTATTGTGTGACCTTTATAATCTTCGTGAGAGACTGTCTCAGTCTTCCCTCATGGCATCGTGGATCTCTCGAACTAGGTAATCATCAACCTACAGTTCGAGCCACCACGGGAGTGCTGGTAGGTTATGTCAGGGTTGCTGCCACACCTATCCCTCAATATCTCTAGTTGTCGTGCATGACCCCTTTACTCCAAATGTGAGTCTAATTATCAAGCAATTGTCATCCTGCATCCATGAATGAAACATGTCAACAATCCATAAACAACATCATAATATACCCAGTCATATGTCACATATGCAATAACAGAAATACTCAAAACATATACATTCCACTCCTTGACTCGATCCAGAGTCCAAGGAGGTCCATCGATGCCATTGATATTCTCAATCTGTCAAGAGTTCGATACACTCAGGAGAAACCAGTCGATAGCACCTGTCTATACATAATAAAATAACATGACATCATAATCCACAGTCTCATCATCATAATCCATAAGAGAAGCAGTCAACCATATAATGAACTGGATCACTTTCACGCAAGTGTCCTCAAATAATAAGTCACATCAAGTACGTGCAAGAGTAGGATGTTACACTATATTAGATTAGAGTACTGAAGAGAATATAAAAAGTTACAAAAGACACTATATATACTAAGAGCCTTATGTGTTATTGGAAGGGTAAAAAACGTTTAAATAGTATTTCATCTTGAAAAAAAATTATTTATAGGGAAATCCATATATGATCTAAGTGAATATACCATGAGCATGTTTTTTTATTCTAAGCAATCACAAAGGAGATAAAAAAAGGGAAGGCCTAGATAAGGACTCCCCTCCAGAATGAAGGGATGCAAAAGAACACCAGGGGTCTCTGAGTGTCTCTGCAAAAGAAACCAGTGAATAAAAACACCAACGAGTGACAATGACTTAACCACATTGATCTCATACAGAATAAAGACAGGTGGGAGTTTTCTATTGCAAGTGAAGAGGATACAGGAAAAAACAATAAAAATGGAAGGAGGGGAGAAATTGTTTTCATAACATATCAATGATGAAACAGTAAGACTATGACCGTCACTACTCATTTAATTTGTGTGGACGATCAAGCCCTCCAATCGTAAGGCACTTGTAATAACCTCCTCTTTATCCTATTTAAACTACATAAAAGAAGTTTGGATTAATCAGATGGGTGACAAGCATAACCAAAATCTAAGTGACCTCAATGGTCCCAATTAGTTTAGGTGAGTATAGAAAAGAGAAAGGATAAAAATGAATCAGTGAAGGTTTTGTTATGGTGCCGCAACCATTTAAATTCAATGGAATAATTTATCCGACTCTCAATGTGTGGGTACACTATTGGGTGTCCTTCTGCAAACACAAAGGTGAAAACTAGCAACCCCAAAATGTAGAAACTGGGAGAAACGAGTGGGTTCCTCCTCCAACGCCTGGAAAAATACCGCCCCATAGAGAAAGGGAATCCTATAAATTCTCCTAGGGAAAAATAATTTCTCATATTTCTAGCACTGGAAGAGGGAGTGGTCAACATCGGGAAAATTGTGTACAATTGTTGAGCAATCGGGAACTAAAATGGTGGGTAAATAAGGAGGACATAGAGAGGTTGAGGTGGTAAAAATTAATTGGAGAGTGAGAAAAGGCATAAGAAAGGATAAATATGTAATCCAGCAACAACACAGAGAGGCGGGTGGGTTCAATTTTCAGAGAAACATTGAGAAAGACAAATAAGAATTTTGATATCAGGGATTCTTCTAGATGACAGATATGGAGACAAGCTACACCTATAATTCAACATCATTATAATGGAGTCTCCATAAAAATATCGATCCAAACACACAACCAATTCCAATAAATCTTTCAAATTCAATAACATATAGATCCATATACACATATTTTAACTAATTCACCAATGAAAAAAGTTAAGCGTGCGTACTATAACCAAAAGTGAAGAATTTGAAGTTGTTGTCTTGTGCTTGCATTCCATCCAGCTCCTTATTGCTAACCGTTGAGACCTCATCGGTACCTCCCAGCCAACATTAGGGGTACTCTTCTTCCCCTTGAGCTCCCTCGAGCCGCAAAGGGGTCACACACACAATACCAAGAAAGGTAGCTACCATCTCGACTCATAAGGTTGAGCTACCACTCTCTATTCAAGCTAGGTACCCCAACTCCCATAAGAAAAATTAGTCAAGAGAAAAATCTGGCAGCATAACCTTACACATACTAGTCATGATCCATTCCCCTCCTCTGCCATTTCTTTTATAGAGTTCTTCTTAGTGACGCTTCCATTTGCACATTAAATTCATTTTATTTAAAATTAATTAGGAAACATTCTCCCCCGTACACTTGTCACCCGATCCCTTAGTTGCACTAGAAATTTATTTAATTAATTAAATCAATTTTCCAATTTCCCTCACCCACCTAAAAGTGTTCCTAAAGACACTCCTTATTGTCCCTTTATTCCCTTTATTCCCTCAATTTCCTTTAATGACTGATGCCTTTCTTAAAGCTTAGTTGATTTTTATTTAGGAAAGTTCTCTAGACTAGATTCATTTCTATGTTCCACATTCATTTATGCATTTAATTCCCCTTTGTGTCCAATTTCCAAATTAGCACGTCTTGCACACAATAGTAATTAATTCTTAGACAAATTAATTATCCTTTAAATTCTTTATTTGATTTTTCTTCATCCCCTTTTTATTAATTGATTAATTAATTTTTATTCCTCATACCCTATTTAGACCTAGGCCATAAATTCAACTAGGAGTAGCATTCTTTTTTAAGGGAAATTTTATAATTAAAAAATTTAATCATACAACATTTTTATTTTAAGGCTGACCATGTCAAGATAAAATATTGTTTTCTAGGCACCTAGGTTCATTGACTCACCTATGTTTAAAAAAATCGCAACCTTTCCTTCAAGACGCACTAAGTGCTCCAAGGGTGCCACTCGCCTTTATTCATGTTTGGTTTATGCGATGTTCCCTTCAAGACACACTACATGCTCCAAGGGTGCCACTCACCTTTTGACTAATTTTGGTAGACATCCAACCCTTGGAGTCAATATTCCATCATGAGACCTTGTGGGAGACTAAGGGACTCAAAGGAATAAGGGCCTTGCCTTATTTTTCTCCCCTTATAATCTTTGTGAGCGATTGTCTCTGTCTACTCTCATGGCATCATGGATCTTTCGAACTCGGTAATTGTTAACCTACAATTCATTCCACCACATGAGTGCTAGTAGGTTGTGGCAGGGTTGATGCCACACCTCTCCCTCAATATCTCTGGTTTTCGTGCATGAACCCTTTACTCCAAATGTGATTCTGATTAGCAAGCAATCGTCAAATTACATCCATCAATGAAACATGTCAGTGATCCATAAAAAACAACATAATATATCGAGTAATAGGTCACATATGCAATAACGAAAGTACTAAAACCATATACAATCCACTCCCTGACTCGATCTAGATTCCAAGAAGGTCCATCGATGACATTGACATCCTCAATCTGTCAAGAGTCCTGCACACTCAGGAGAAACTAGTCTATATCACCTGTCTATACATATCAACATAACATGACATCATAATCAACAGTCTCATCATCAGAATCCATAAGCGAAGTAGTCAATCATATAATGAACCAGATCACTTTCATGCAAGTGCCCTCAAAGAATAAGTCACATCAAGTGCACACAAGAGAAGGATGTTACACTATAATAGATTAGAGTACTGAAGATCATATAAAAAGTTACAAAAGACACTATACATACTAAGCACCTTATGTTTTATTGAAAGTGTAAATTACAACCGTATTTGGGTAAGAAACATTGAAGTAGTATTTCATCTTTACAAAATTTTATTTATAGGGAAATCCATATATGATCTAAGCGAAGAGACCATGAGGATGGTTTTTTATCTATTTACCTTTAATTTAAACAATATAAAATAGACCCTCGTAAGGAATAATGTTGATCTTGGAATTTAGAACCGAAGGTGGAATCCCAAGAAAAATAGTAGGATAAAGTTTTAGAAATTGTACAAGTAAAATGACATATACATGTCATTAAGGGAATTTAAAATCATAAGAGCATGTAGAAATTCCCTAGGCTACCATCAATATATTGCCTATAAATGCATAGTTTCTATGCAAAGAATATAACATACATTTGACACTATAGTTCACTCTAGGATGAATCTTATTAAAATAATTTAAGTTTTGGAAAACTTAGACTCTAATTGAGGTAGCTTAATGACTATTCAATCTCATATTGACATAACCAACTAGTAAAGTAAGTAATGGACCTTGTATTTATACAAAACAATTAGATGAGTAAAAATGATAAGAAGGATTAGTAAAGGGAAAAGGTAGGAATATGAAGGAGGAGGTGTTGAATATTAGGATAGTGTTTGTTCAAGAATGTTATAAACAATACTACTTGATTTATTTAGATTAAAAGTGAATAAGGATTGAGATGTCAATGGTCCATAATATTAGGAGTATGAGAGAATATTTGAAAACCCATTTTCCATTTAGAACAATAATTGCAATGAATAACTATGGAACGTATTTACCTCCACGTGTAACCCTGACAAGAATATAATATTTTGTAAAGCAAGAAGAAACCCTAAAGCATTGAACATAATCCTAGAAGAAAATTCGTCTCAAGTACATACTTAATATTAAGTATTTAGCCTCCAGAATAAGAATTCGGCCCAAACAACTGAGGAAAACAGTATAAATACAATTAGCCAACCCTCATTTTGTACACACAACTCAAAATTTTAGCTGGGAAGAAGTGCGCATTGTAGAAACTGGGCAAGTGCGCAAGTCTGGGGAGAATCTACAGCCAGTAGCTACCGCAATTTGTTTTCTTGGTTTAGGCTCAGAATTTTATTGGTTATGGTTGGACTTTCTGATCAGTCTTGGTTATCTTTGCTTGGTGCATTAGCCTTGGTTGGCTATTGGTTTGCTTCTGGAATCATTCTCTGTCAAGGTTAAGGTGCTTGAGGGTGGCTTCGACCTATGGTTGGGTGACAATATTGTTATATTGTCTATGGTTAAACAAGCACATCCATTACTTTATAACAAGTTATGGGCCCACACTATCTTTGGATAGTCTAACCGCTAGAAGATAGATTGGGAGGATTTGCTCAGTTTCCATTGCAACCAGTTTTTACGGCAGCAAAAAAACCCTAACCCTCTTGTTGAGGCACCTTAAGTGAAGAGATTTACCTAATTCCTATATGTCCTTGGTAACCTTAGCCTGGCGCATCTCCTGGTACTCTTAGCTAGCTAAGATGACAAGTTTGAGTTTTTGGTAAAAAACAAGGGTTGACCAAGTCAAAGGAATTATGACTTACTCTATGAAGTTTGAAAACAAGTTAGAAGGCGATTATAACTTCAGATCATGGAATACAAGGATTTATCTCATCCTTGCCAAGAATAAAGTGTTGGATATAGTGAAAGGAAAGATCATGGAACCAGATTTTGAAGAAGGAAAAGAGAATGAACCTCAGAACGTTGCAGTTATGGAGAAATTCAAAGACAATTACATCAATTCCACAAGTATCATAGTGGAATCTATACGATACCACTTGATACCATACATATCCAATATTGATTCATCTAAGAAGATGTACGATGCCCTAACTAATCTCTTCTCAGTCAAAAACATTGGAAAAGTAATGAGTCTGAAGAATGAACTCTGTGACATGAAAATGAATGACGATGACATCATAACATCATACTTTGTGAGAATCTCTCAGTTAAGATATCAACTTCAAGCTATTGAAGAAATCATTTCAGAGAAGGAACTGGTAAATATAGTACTCAATGGCCTTCCCAAGACATGGGATGCATTTTCCACAAGAATGAACACAAGAAAGAAGTTTCCCACATTTGAAGAACTTTGGACTTGTTGTGAACAAGGAGAATCAAGGATTAGTGCAAAATAGAAACCCCAAAATAAAAACGATGATCAAGATTTCACAACAAGGGTCAAGAATTTCGGGAACAAAAAGAAATTTGGCTCAAAGAAGAAACCAAATCAAGAGAAAGATATGTCAAAAATACAATGCTTCAACTGTTGAAAATATGGTCACTATAAGAATCATTGTCCCGAGTTAAAGAAAAGGAAGGAAACACACGAAGCATCATTTTTCAAAGAAAGGGAACCCTCAAAGAAGGCCAAGCAGGATAAAACAAACTTATTCTTCTAAGACAAGGTAGCAATATTCTTCATAATTCTTGTACATACCATGTTTACATAGTTTTTGCATATATCTTGCATATCTATTTCTTAGAATATAAGATGTTCAAAGAGAAACAATACCTATGGAAGAATAACAAGATAAGGATTGCCATCACGGTGACTAAAAGATGAAGTACATTGACAATCCTTGGTAACAATTTATGTGGAAGCTATTAACATAAGTAACAACTGCAAGATAAGCCGAAATCATAATCAAACTTGAAGAAACATGGAAGAATTAAAAACAAAAAGAAGTGAGCAATCAAAAGGAAATTATAAATAGACTTGTGACACTTTGAATAAGAAAATAAGGATGTAGACGAAAGCGTGGAATCTCCTAGATGGAGGGAGCCAATTATATAATTCCAAAAGAAGAGCATGCATTCATGCATGAAGCAAGGATTAGGAGGGAGCTAAACCTAAATAATATTATCCATTGAGGATTATGAAGTATCTATCCATACTCCCATTAATGGTAGCAGTCATGAAAAGAAACACATGTTCATTTTGACTTTAGAAGAAGACTTCTTCGAAAAGAAGTCTTAAATTATCCCTGGTTGTCTATCCACATCCATGATCCTATGATGAAAGGAAGAAGTTGGAATATTCAGGGAATGTAATATATAGAAAACTCCATGGAACTAAGAGCTAAATAGAAACATGAGGAAGAGCATGAATATTCCAAGAGAGAAAGAAAATCCAAAACAACCAGTCATTATATCGAGAATTACAAGACTACGAGCTTGGTTTTAACCCACTATAAGAAATCAAGTAGAATAAATGGAATTTGTGATGAAGAACAATGTATGAAATACTTATGAATGGAAGCATCATGAGATTCAAAACTAGATGTTCTCTCGGATGGAGGGAGAAGTCTACGATGATAGCATGTTCCAATAGCCAGACATTGTTAAGCCCTAATATTGGCTCATTACCCCTTAATTGGGGCATATTATATTAGTAATGTTATTTTATTTATGTTGGCTTTAGGCCATTAGTTGTAATTATACCTTCTAGTCTCCTATATATACCAATGAGACATTTTCATTTTGAATCATCTTGTACTTGAACATTTAAGTGGGGTAAAAGGAGGTTGCCTCCTCGAAGAGTCTTATTATCTGAAATTATCTCTTTTTCAAGGCATTGAATACTTTTCCTAAGGTTTTTCTATGCTATATTGATGTTTGGTTCTAAACATATGGTATCAGAGCTCAAGGTCTTGGGGTTTCACTGCTACATCTGAGACACCGTGGAATTTTTGCTATAACATTTTTTATAAAATGTTGAAGAAGGAACGACTTGGAGTATATTTAGAAGACAGATCGAGGTATGTTGGGTTCAAAATTCAGATCCTGAGCCCTTATACTTTCATAGATACAGCCTGTACAAGATAGGCTTCTGGAATCATCCTGAAATGAGTCATTGCGGAATTTTCTCTCTAAACATTTTTTTGTAATGTTTCAAACCCTAAAATACAAAGTTAATTTACATAAATTAGTAAGGTATCTGTGGTAAAAATTTCAGCTTCTGGGTCATCTTAAATTTGGAGATACACCCTGTGTAAGATAGGGTATCTGACTAGTCCTATTGACTAGTCTCAAGAAGGTGTTATAGCTAAAACAATCATAAATTCTTCCTAGAGTATCCAAATTGCATGGGACTGGTTGCATTGGATCATGGACAGTCTGTAGTATTTTGGGTGTGAGTTTCAGAATTTTATATCAATTATTTTGTGCGGGGCACACTATACAAGTGAGATCTCCTGGAAAGGCCAAAAATCGTCAAGTTGTGGGGAAGTTACCGTAAATTAAGGCCAAAATCAGCAAGTTGTGTGGTAGTTACTGTAAATTCCATTTGGTACATCCAATTTTGATCAGACCTATGGCATCATAGAAGCAATCATCGAAATACATAAGAGAAAGTTTCATACCCGTGAAGGGACAAAAAAATTGGGAGATACAACAAGAATAAATATTGTCCGGTAGAACCACCAAATTAAGGTTCAAAGTGATACTTGGCCAACATGCCAAATTCTAAAAAGGGAACTTTTACCAAATAAGCCTTAAAATCCTAATTTGACTTTTGATGAAGGTGAAGAATGCGTAGGGACATAAATGAACTACAAAGTAAGATGGATTCAATGGAAGCTAAGATGGATTCAATGGAAGCTAAGTTGATACTAAGATGGATTCAATGGAAGCTGTTGATACTAATATAGATGGTTTAAAAGGGGAGATCATGGAAGAAAGCATGGAAAATTTCACAACATAGAAGACACCGAAAGTGAAAATGCATCCCATGAAATTCATGATGTGGGATATTAAGGAAGGTGAATCAAGAATGGAGAAACTCCAACTTCAATTTTGAAGACCAACCATGTTCCTAAGATTGACATGTGAGGAAGTTTGATGGCAAGGACCCAATCACATGGATACTCTCGTGATGGAGCAATTATTTGATCTCCATAATGTGCCACATACACAAATGGTACAAATTGTTTTATATTTAGAACCTAATCAATTTGTTTGCATCGATGGCTTTGTTCGAAATCACTGTCACTTGGACACTTTTCACGTATGAAATGATAGCACACTATGAGGATATATGATTACTACCTTCTTTGTACAATTGATAAATTCAAGCAAAAGGGGTTCGCTATCGAGCACATTGAGAACTTCCAAAGATTGAATATAAAGGTAACTCTGACATTCCAGATGAGCACTTGATTGATGTATTCATAGGAACTTAAAGGATAACATTCAACATAAGGTTCACCTTGGGGAACTCCAAACCATTAGAGAACGCATTTAAGGTGGAAATAATGTTGAAAGTAAAAAATATGGCTATATTACTAGAAGGACCTATCCTAACATCTATAGAGAGAATAATGCTCCTTCTCCTAAAACACCTCAACCTACAATACACTCAAAAATTGAGGAAAGCAGTAGGCTGAAAGGTTTATGCTTTAATTGTTACGGCAAGTACAGTAAGGGACATAAATGTGGTGAGAATAAATTATCTACATATATTGTGAAGAGGAAGAAGAAGAAGAAGAAGAAGAAGAACCATCCCAAGATGAAAACGAGCTAATTCTCATTCGAAGAGTTGACTCTCACTCTATATCGCGGTAATGCATCACAGAATTAGCACTCCTCAAACCCTCAAGATCGGCGGATACATCAAAAAGAAAAAAAGGTCCTATATTGATTCTCGGTAGTACTCATAATTTCATTCACCATAATTAGCCAAAGATCTCAATTGCTTTGTATATCAAAGACCAGAGTTTCAAGTAACTATCATGATGGAGGAACTATCAATTGCTTACGAAAATTCAATAAGATCAATCTTACTATGGGGAATATGTACTTAATAGTCCAATGATTCCTATATCCATGGGTGGTGCAGATGTTAATTAGGAACTAATGGTTACAATCATTAGGAATGAAGCTAGGTTTCTAATTTTCAAGAACTTTCATGAAATTTTTATTGGAAGGAAAAAGAAATTGAGTTTGAGAGGCATCACTGTGAGCCCTTTAAGGTGATAAGCTCTAATGGTACGACAAAATTATTGAAAAAGAGGCACTGGCTGCATTATTGCACAACAATGATCACTAGTATGCTCAAACATCTAAGCCATCTATTCCCTTTTCAAGATCTCCAAAGATCATTGATAAGCATTCCAAAGTATTTGAAGATATTCTCAAGTTGTCTCCCACCCACTGGAAATCATGATCATGAAATCTACCTAATTCTCGAGGTTCTTCAACATCAGGCCATACGATACCCTTATGCCCATAATATTGAAATTGAGCGCATGGTTGGAAGAAATGTTAGAGGTCAATATTATACCTAGCCAAACTTCTTACTCAGACCAGTGGTAATGGTATCTAAGAAAGATAGCTCATGGCTATGTGTCTAGATTAAAGAGATTCAACAAGATCACTATTAAAGATAAGTTTTCCATTCCCATGATTGATGAGAATTGTTAGATGAACTACATGGAGCAATCCATTTCTACAAAATTGGATCTTCGCTTAGGGTATCATCAGATCGTAATGAAGAAAAGAAGATATCCTAAAACAACATTCAACTCATGAAGGCCATTATGAATTTTTTGGTTATGCCTTTGGCCTTACAAATGAACCTTCCACATCTAAGGGTTGATGAATTCATTTTCAAGCCCTTCCTTCAAAATTTGTGTTACTATTTTTTGGATGATATACTAATCTATATAAATCTTTTTGAGGACCATGTGCAAATTGCTGTTACAAGGTGCTACAACTACTAAAGGAGAAACAACTATATGCCAAACCATCCAAATGTTTCTTTGGAGTAAAAGGGTAGAGAGCATTGGGTCATATTGTATCTCATGAAGGTGTCGTGGTAGAACCTAACAAGATTAAGGCCATTATAATTAGACGATTCTAAAGACATTAAAAAATCTTAGAGGGATTTTGTTTCACAAAGTTACTACCGCAAGTTTGTTCTGAACTATGGAAGAATACCAACACCTTTAACCACACTAATCCATTAAGGATGGATTTTCGTGGACTCTAGAGGCAATTAAAGCTTTGGAACAACTTAAAGAGGTGATGCGTACGTACTGCTCCTGGACCACCTTACTCACAAAACCTTATCGGTGGAATGTGATGCCCTGAATGGAATTAGGTGTTGTCCTAATGCAAGAAGGCCCCTGCCTTTTGAAAGTTCTAATTCACTCATGGGAAGGACTTACACAAAACCCATTTATGATAAGCATGGAAATTATGGAAATAATACATGCATTGAAAATGCTTCCTTTACCTAATACGTAGGCACTTCATGTCAAAATAGATCATGATAGTCTTAAATACTTCTGGAAACAAATAATATCTTCGTAAGAACAACAAAAAAATGGGTAACCAATATATTGGCCATATGATTTTGAAATTGTCTATAAAAGGGGAAGCAAAATGTTGTGGAAGATGCACTCTCAAGAAAGGATGAATATGTTGAGGCCTTTTCTTGTAAGCATCTCTAACCATCCAACCCGATTGATACGGAAGCAAGGGATGAATGGAAAAATGATTAAGGGAATCTCATTCAAAGGTTTGCAGTAGGATTCCAGTGCATCGCATACATTTACATGGAAAAATGGATTCACTATGGTACAAAGATTGCTTATATTTATAAGAACTCCCAACCAAAACAAAAGGTACTATTGAATTGCACACCTCTCTAGTAGGAGGTCACTTGGGATTTTTGAAAACCACCATAGAGTCAACAAGAAGGATTTTTGGGATGGCCTTAAAACCACTGTTCAAAGGTTTTTTGGAAGAATGTGTGGTTTTCCAACAAAATAAGGTGGAAACAATTAAGACCCCGTGTCTTTATTAACCATTGTCCATCCCAAGTCATTGTCGGGAGGAGGTTTCCATGGATTTCAACACAAAGGTTACCAAAAGTCTGAGCGGAAAGAGTGTCATGATGCAGGACATTGAGACTAACCGGGCATGCACACTTTGTGCACTCTCTCATCCCTTCAAAGTTAGTACGCTGCCACCGTGATTCATGGAGGCATCACCAAAAAGCTACATGTACCAAAGATTATTGTAAGTGATAGAGATCCCATATTTACCGGATTTTTGGACAAAAATTATTTTCTGCATTTGGGTACTCAATTGGCTCATAGCTCATCCTATCATCCTCAATATGATGGAAAACTGAGATAGTGAACAAATGTCCGGAAGGCTACCTTCGTTGCTTTTGTCTCTCGATAAACAAACATAATGGTTCAAATGGTTACCTCATGGCGTAATGGTGGTATACACTTTCTCACACTGCGAACAAAATGACAATTCATTTATGGCGGCACTTTATGATACCAATCTCTACTTCCATCACTTTCTCTAAAGAAAATCTGTCACGTGGAAGATCACATCGAGAATCAACAACAAATTCTCCAAATCTTAAAGACAACCCACTACGGTACGTAACTCCATGAAACAACAAGTAGATCAACATCGTAGTGAAAGAAGTTTTGAAGTAGGGGATTGCATTTAAGACTACAACCATACAAACAGATAAGTCCCCTCGGCTAGCCAAAAAGGATAATAAATATCAACAAAAGTACTATGGCCCTTATATGCTAGCAAAAGATTGTATACTATGGCATACAAATTGAGCCACTGCTTTTCACCTAGTAAAACCAAGCTTTCCATGTTTCATGCTTAAAGAAGGTTATAGTGACAAGATCCGCTCAAACTATACGGCTTAACTTGACGAGGAAGGAAAATCATTATTGGAGCCCTAAGCCATCAATCGATACAAGAATTCATTTAACCGAGGGAATAGATCCATTTTAGAGTATCTCATTAAATGGAGGAAACTACATCGGTTGGAGATTCCACTTTGGGAAGATGAGCTCCTTTATACTGTAAGCATCTCAGAAGTTACCTCAAGCATTGCGACAACACTTTGTTCCAAGGAGGGGCATGTTAAGCCCTAATATTACTCATTACCCCTTAATTGGGGCATATTAGATTAGTAATGTTATTTTATTTATGTCGTCGGCTTTAGGCCATTAGTTGTAATTATACCTCCTAGCTCTCCTATATATACCAAGGAGACATTTCTACTTTGAATCATCTTGTACTTGAACATTTAAGTGGGTAAAGGAGGCTCAAGAGAAGCTTTATTATCTAAATTGTCTCTTTTTCAAGGCTATACTTTTCCTCAGGTTTTTCTATGCTATATTTATGTTTGGTTCTTAACACATACCTCATCTCGAGCCATTATATCATCTCATAAAGTATCCATGGTTTGGATTTTACATCATATGAATGTAATAATTTTTCTCCTCAATAGTGTAATTGAACAAATAAGTGCATGTAGAGAAACCTCAAGATTTTGATGTATGCCAGAAAGAGACTCTTGTATGCAGATGGAAGAAGACAACTTGGTGCAAAGCCTCCAATGTATAATAGAAGCATGGTGAAAAAAATCTATAAAAAAGATATTGTATCATAATGGTTACTTAGAAGTCTAGGATGATGGATTGAAAAATCCATGACAAACTCTCATGTTGACAGAAGAAGTGTCACTTAGATATGTTCCATTTTTACCCTTTCCACGATGTCATGAGCTAGCAAGAAGCAAAAGATATGAATCCAACCATAATATATTGTATTGATCAAGAGCTATATGAAGCCTTCAGAGAAGGCCAGTGTTCCAGAAAGACTGAAGTACATTGAGATCAAGCATTACATTCTCCTTTATGAGGTCCAAAAAAAGAGAAGTGGTTCTCCAATATATCTCCACAGATGAGCAGATAACATATATTTTGGTAAAGCCTATGTCCAAGATGAAAAAGTTTGTGTACTCAAGAAACAAGTTGAAGCTCGTGGAGATGACTTCCTTATTGAAAAGGGAAGAAATGACTCCTAGGCTGGGAGGGAGCACTGATGTGTTGTTGATTTGTGGAAAATCATTTTTCAGTTTGAAAAATGGTCTGGGATGAGTAGTTCCTTTCCATTTCGGAAAGTGGTTTGAGATTTCTGACGGACAGGTATTTTCCAGTTTGGAAAATGGTCCAGATTGGACAATCATTTTCGTAATGAAAATGGTTCTATAGATTGTTGATGTACCATAGACAGTGATTCTCCTTGTGGCCAGTGTGGGGGAATGGTCTAGGACAATCTTTCTTCTTGACATACACTCTTAGTAGTGGTCAAGTAGAATGGTCTACCTCGTCGAACAGTCATTATTTCGAAGTTCACAGTTGTGAGCAATTTCGAAGAATGGTTCATTTTGGAGGTTGGTGCAGGACAGTCATCTCCTTAGGAAATGGTCGGAACAATCAGTCCCTAGGGCAGACTCATTCTCTCTAGGTTGCACTTGTATTTACCCTACATTGATGATTAGTTGATGGATATTAGATTGATTTCATTTATGGATTCCATATAATGTATGATAGTCAAGGATTTTTTGACTTCTTGCGCAATGGATTTTATGTCATGTATGATGGTGTACATCTTGCACCTTGGATGATGTTGATGAGTAGGTATTAGGTTTCTTGCGCTATGGAATATGTTGATGCATAGATGTTCATGCCTTAGTTTACTAATGGACTTGTCACAATGTTGCAATATGATTTTCTTATGATTGGATTATTTGCGCACAATGATTGATGAGTGAATATGTGAATCTGGCATTTGGAACATGTGTTTACCTTGATAATGATGTTGATTATTGTAATTTGATGATTGATTTAATCATGTTCCTAGAAGTAAAGTAGATGTATGCTTTGCACCTGGGAAATAAAGTAAAGTTGAATACATTGTGCCTTCTGTTGTGTCGTTGTATGATTAATTTAGGATTTAGTTCTATTGCACCATGGAAGTTATGTGATGTGCGAATGATTGATAATGTGTTGAAATTGTTTCATTAATTTATCGAATGATGTGTCAATGATATAGTTAATGATTGTGATGTATATTTCTTAACGTGGTATTAAAAGAAAAAAACAATTATGTCGTTTTTGTTGTAGTAAGAGCGATGTTTTTGTTGTAGTAACGTTAGAGCCATCACATATAGTGGTAAAGGAAAAAACAAAAAATCATTCTTTCCTCTAGACTATACCCTATTGGCCCTAATACATTATAATTACAACTAATAGTATATATGAATTCCTTATAAAATAACACATTACCAACAAGCAAGTGGGTTCATTAGGCCCTAGTGTCATAACCTAAATCTAATACTATATGCAATGCTTGTCTAAATTAACCCTAATTTGTGTCATTTTTTAAATTTATTTTATTTTGTTTGATCACTAGAATCGAACACAAATTTCATCGCTTTTCATGTTGACATCATGTCTGATGAACTTTGTTTAATTATTTATCAAGTACACACTTATCATCATGTGATCTTATCAGTTGAGTTGTATACACAAGTATACTAGAATTTTATATTCTGTTAGGTACAATTGGTCATCCTTCACAACATTTAAGACCAATGCATCTATGATCAAGTTAATAGCGATTGAAGTGAGCATGCCATATAGATTTCAATAAGATTTATTTAATTTGTTGATTCTAAAAGTAATAAATACTAAATTAATTATAACTTGTGCAGGGTTGCAAAAAGATTTCGTCAACCTTGCTCAATATTACACAATATATCCATAGGTTATTATAAGCTTTCCTCTCGAAATTGAACATTAAAATTTGTATTCACCTTAACTCCTAAATTCAACATTCTCTTAAAAATTTAATCACATTTAGAAAATAATAATTTATACAAAATTACAAACAACTTAAATTAATTGTATGTAATCTTATATACAATTATAGTAAAGGTTTCAAAATTTAGATTATGTATATAACCTATTCATTAAACCATTAATTACTTTTAAAAAAATCACATAAACAATTTCTCATTACCCTTATCATTACATACTATAATAATTTCAATTTTTATGATATTATTTTTCATTTTAAGATTTACAATTTCTAGCTCAACCCCATCCTCTTTAGATGTTTTCTTATTTCTTCTCACCCTAATGTTTATAATTCCTTCATTCCTCTTTATAATAATACCATTTTTTTTCACATTGTTATTTGTTTATGGTTGCTTCATTGTCATTTCTTTTCACATTATTATTCTTATATATATATATATATATATGGTTATGAGTATATATAATAATAATAATAATAATAATAATGTATTTTTAAGGTCACGATTAATTTAGACACAAAATTGCACCAAATTGGTGTATGAGATCTCCTCCTCTCAGCGATTTGATTGATAAAGTCTACAAAGGTATACACACCCTACCCCCTCTAAATTTGAACTTGTGACCCCTTAGGAGGAAACGCATGTTATTAACAATTAGGCTCACTAAAGTTGTATATATATATAATGGCTATGGGTGTATGCTTATAAGTAATTAATACTTTTACTATATATTGCAACATAATCTCATTTATTTATTAAAGGATAAATTATCATAACTTGATTTCTAATATATAATAAATGAATTACTACTGACTAATTTAATTAATCAACCTTACAAGGGTAATCTAACATTTGTAGCATTAGATGCTATATATACATTAATTGGTATTATAAAATTAAATTCTAAATATTATAAAATTAAAGGCSTTGGCTAGTTGTTCTATGAAATGGATTTTTTCCCCGGAATCSGACGATATAAATTTAMACGAATCAYTATTTTTTGTTGTTCAKAATCTATTTATGAATGMAGAAATGGATTCARCATGCTGAAAAACTCYGAAGGCACATGGAGTTTAYAGAAATAATCACTTCAATCTATGAATCCAACAATTTTTCGYTGGATTTTGGATAAATATCCTCARAAAAAATCTTCAATTGGTAGAATCTTTAGCCTACCACTATAATTAAATGGYTATAATTAAATCCCTCTTGTAGTGTCAATGGATATCTTGATTACATAATCTCATAACATTTATGGTTTTCAACTAAAGGAACTTAATAAGTCTTTATTTGAATTTTCTAAAAGAAAATATGCACTTGTGTGAATATCAATCTGAATTTTCTAAAAGAAACTTAAGTGCTTGTTCAAATGTCAATATGGATTTTCTACTGAACCTTTAACCATTGTTGAGTACCTTTATTCATATGCATGTATATATTAAAGACAAATCATTTAAGTACACCCAAGCCCGGCTCGGGGTAAAATTTATTTTCAACACAATTGTTTAAGGTATATATACATTGTTTAAAACATAAATTTGAAAATGATATAGAGACTAGATGAAAAATTAAATTTAAATCCATACTACTAATTTACATCAATTATACCAATATTATGATCCATGTGATTTTATTCAATATGTTTTTTTAATAATATATAGAAATTTTCAACCTAATAAAATAAAAATTATACAAACAGAATTTGACGGTAGCTCTGTGCGCTAGGGTTAGTGTTGCTTCAGCTCTGGTGCACTTCGCTGCCCTTGCAGGGGATTAATGATTCCAAACAAAGGAGGGTCGTGAGGATCCTCCTACAGTGAAGAGATGATGCATGGAAACGACAGAGGGGGTTCCAGGCGCCCAACATTCGAGCCTCCATCAGATATTCGCTCGCATATTCTATTTGAGGGTACATTCAAGGACAAAGAGATGGATATTGATTCAGGGAAAACACCAACATCAAAAAGCATGACACATCCATGGATACCTGGGAAATGTATTCCCCAGGCGCCGCAAGCCCCAAAATACATCATAAGAACACCCAAGATTGAGGAACAGAAGAAATACATGAGAGACTACGCCTTAGTGGGGAAATATTTAGTGCTCTATCCCTCTAAACATGAACTGGTAAAATGGATACACCAATGGTGGAATCCCAAAGGCCAGTATGATCTACATATGGGATCCAAGGGATTTTTCACCATCATCCTGCATAACTTAGAGGACAAAAAGCACATTTTTGATGGAGGGTCGTATTTCTTCAACTCGACGGGTCTCTTATTGAGATTTTGGACTGAAAAATTCATCCCTGAAATGGAGGAATTCGTGAATGCCCCAGTATGGATAAGGCTCTATTCCTTGTCATAGGAGTTCTGGATGGAGGAGGTGTTGGATGGCACTGGAAACACCATTGGAGTGTAAGTTAAATCCTCGGAGGCCATGAAGCAACGAAGATACACCTCCTACGCGCGCATTAGTGTTTATCTGAAAATTGCAAAGCCGCTACTAGGATCTATTTCTTTTGAATATCATGATGAGGACTGGATGCAATCCATTGACTATGAGCACATCTCGTTCAGATGTAGAAAATTTCATGAGCATGGGAACCTCGTTAAGGACTGGCCCCTCAACACAATAAGCAAAGATGGAAACCCAGAAGAAAACAAAAACAAATATGGATTGATCCAGGTGCCAAGCAAGAACAAACAAGGAGGAGGAAGACCAGTAGCACAGGTCAACAAGGAGCCGACCTCAAGAAACCAGTTTGAAATTTTGCAACAAAATCCGGAGAGCTTGGATTCCTCACAGGTCCTGCCTACAAAGAAAACACTTCATAATCCAGAGAAAGGGATAATAGAGGAAGCCCGAGATCATACCCAAACCCCTCCTCCACCCAACTCCAACACCATAGCCTTAGAACCCTTATAAATTGAAGACGGGGACACATAAATGGATCTAGATGAGCAAGATCTTGCGGGAATTGACCTGGAGCATCTGGAACATGCCTATCGACACTAGAAACTCTATACCATTCCTCCATAATAGTTGAGAAAAGTCCACAAGATATTCCTCAACTCCTCAGTAGGTTGAACCACTAGATTTAGTGCGGATTTGGGAATACAAGGAAACACACAGAAAGAACAACGCAAATCTCAGAAAGATGAAAAGAAAAGAGGAAGGAAATCTACCACCAAGCTCATCCAAGAGATAGGGAACTTTATGGTTAAATTAGGTCAGATACATATCATATTTGATGGTGTTCCCCCCTCCCCTCCCCTCCCCATCCTCATCATGAAGATCATCTCTTGAAATATAAGGGGGCTCAATGGTCATAGTAAGAAAACGTTACTACAGGAGATGTTCATAGCAGAAAAAAAAGATATAATGATGCTCCAAGAAATAAAATGTGCTACTGAAGAAATGGAAAAGCTTCTCCCTAGCTATTGGAAGCAAGGGAAAGGTATCTACATGGAGCCATGGGTGCAGCAGGGGGACTGGCACTTCTTTGGAACCCAAGCTCAGTCACCCTGGAAACTTTTTTCACAACCAAATGGTCCATCTTTGCCGCCTACCAACTCATCGGCTCTAACAAACCCGACTTCCTAACAAATGTCTATGGACCAACTACACCAAGGGATAAACATGCCTTCTTAAGGATTTTGGAGAACCTGACCACCTTAACTGGGGGGAACATATGGATTCAAGGAGGGGATTTCAACATGATTCACAACCTGGATGAGAAGAGAGGAGGAACACGTTGTCTCAATGCGGAGTACAAAGACTTTTAGAGCCTAATAGATAACTTAGGACTCATTGACATAGACACTTCAAATGGAATCTTCACCTAGACAATCGAATAATTGGCTCTCATCAAATAGCTTGCAGGATGGACCGCTTTATTCTCTTTGATTCTCTCATGTTGGAAGGCACGGCTCTGGAAGCAAGAATCCTCGATGTCCATGGGTCAGACCACTGGCCTATCCAACTTTGGCTAGACATTCCTACCACTCCAGGACAGAAACCCTTCAAGCTGGAATGGTTTTGGCTCAATCACCTAGACTTTCAACAATATGTCCACACCTGGTGGAGGGCGGCGGTAGTTCCTTACGGATCCAATATGTACATATTCCAACAGAAACTCAAAAATTTGAAGAAGAAGCTCAATACTTGGAACAAACACACCTTCGACAATATCTTTGAGGCACAAAAGAAACTAAGAAACCAAATGGGCATCATACAAAGCCAAATCCATGAGCAGGGCATAATTGAGGACCTCAAAACTCAGGAAGCAGTAGTAAGCCAAAGGCTAGAGAAAAGAAAAGCCCAATAAGAGACCTTGTGGAGACAAAAGTCACACATCCAATGGCTAAAGGAGGGTAACAGAAACACCAAATTCTTTCACAGGTCTACCATTCAAAGAAGACATGCCAATCGCATCACTCAGTTACTCACAGAAAGCGGGTAAACCATCCATTCCCATGAGGATATGGAACAGGAGTTGGTCACCTATTATCAAAACCTCTTGACGGAACCCTAGAGGGATAGATCACAAGCCATCTCCCAAGTCACACAACACATACCCTCTTTAATCACAGAGGAACAAAATGCATCCTTTCTATGACCCATCATGTTCAAGGAAGTAGATCAGGCTCTCTAGGACACCCCCAAAGGTAAAGCCCCAGGCCTGGATGGCTACACTACAGACTTTTTTCATCATTGTTGGAAAATGATCAGAGAGGAGGTATGGGACATCATCAAAGACTCCATAGTCTTAGGTCAAGTCCTCCCTACCCTTAACACTACTTTCCTCACCCCGATTCCAAAATAAGAGCTAGTAAACCACCCAAGCAGCTTCGACCAATCACTCTCTGCAATGTCATTTACAAATTCTTAACCAAGGTGATAGCAAGAAGACTCAATAATATCCTCCCCTTCATCATTTCACCATAACAATTAGGGTATGTGGAAGGCAGAAAAATCTTGGACAACGTCATCCTAGCGCATGAAGTGATCCACTCCTTACAGAAGACCCGCACTTCAGGTATGCTCTTAAAACTGGACCTCTCTAAAGATTTTGAAAATTTAAGTTGGGACTATATGCACTCGATGCTCCTAGCCTTTGGTTTTGACCCCTCCTGGGTAGACTGGATTTTGAATCTCACCTCCTCTTCTTTCTTTTCAATCCTCGTCAATGGAGTCCCTTCTCACCCTTTTTCTCCCACCAAAGGAATCAAGCAAGGAGATCCTTTGTCCCCGTTACTTTTCATTATCATGGCAGAAGGTCTTATTTGATCTATCCAGGCCACTATAGAAAACAAGATGCTAGAAGGACTACCCTTGCATGAAATCAATCCTCCGATCTCTAATAGCCAATTTTTCGATGACACTCTTATGATGGGATCCCCCACAGTCCTTGAGGCCCATACATTCCTCTTCATTATTCAAACCTTCTATGAGGCATCAGGAATGGACATTAACAAGGAAAAGTCCCATATCTTATTTTTCAACACCTCGTTGTCGATCCAAATCCACATCACAAAAATCCTATGTTTCACTCGAAGCTCCCTTCCATCCAAATACCCTGGTATCCCCCTCCTCATTAAATCCCTCAAGAAAAGATCTTGGGAAAGCCTCCTCACCTCCTTTTCAAAAAGACTCTCCTCTTGGCCCTAACATGCTCTCAATATCCCCAGTCGCCTCATCCTTATTAAGTCTATGTTGTAAGCCTTACCAGTTTATACCTTCTCAACCCTCACTACCCATAACTTCGTCCTCATTGCTATCAAAACCCTACAATGGAACTTTCTTTGGAAAGGGCTCAGAACAGGGAAAACATTGGCACTAATCAGCTTGGAAAATCTTTGCAGACCCAAGGCTCAAGGGGGTTTGCGAATAAGAGACCCTTCAATCATGAATTTTTTTTTCAATGCTAAGATCTAGTGGAGAGGGCTGAAGAGACCTCAAGACCTCTGGGCCAAGCTTTGGAGAATAAAATAACCTCCCAACTGTTAAGAACCAAACATCAATATAGCATATGAAAACCTCAGGAAAAGTACTCAACGCCTTGAAAAAGAGATAATTTCATATAATAAGCCTCTTCGAGGGGGCAACCTCCATTTACCCCACTTAAATGTTCAAGTACAAGATGATTCAAAATGAAAATGTCTCCTTGGTATATATAGGAGACTAGGAGGT